>JAUTDX010000276.1:0-252115 GCA_030844895.1 Ambrosia x helenae | reverse complement strand
TTCGCGCCCAATACACTCTCGAATAAAATGATATCGAGTATGTATATGTTTGCTTTTACGGAAAAAAAACACCGGATTCTTCATTAACATAATTGCGGTATGAGTTATCGACCTTCAACAAAACTTCTCTTCGCGTTCACCTATTATCTCCGACATTAGCCCCCTTAGCCATAGCGCTTGACATGCGCATCCGTAGCCGCCATAAATTCCGCTTCACAAGACGGTAATGCAACCGTCCCTTGTTTTTGAGAAACCCAAGTGATAGGTGCATTATTATAATAAAACACTATACCCGTCGTGCTTTTACCATCATCCATGTCCATGGCGTAACTACTATCACTAAACCGTATAGTGATCCGGCTTCCTCCATTCGGATACAAAATCCCAAGGTCTATACTTCCTTTCACATACTGAAGGATTGCTTTACGGATCTTCCATGCGCTTCAGTGGGTCTCTGCATGTATCGGCTTACAAGACCAACTGAAAAACTAAGATCCGGCCTAGTATGCCTCAAGTATCTAGGGCTTCCACACAGTACACCTATACTCGGTTGGATTATCTCAGGTTCTTCGTCGTTTTTTGATAGCTTTAACCTCGGGTCAAGTGGAAACTGTATAGAATTACACTCCCACATTCGAATTGCTTCAGAATTTTTCGTTGCATATCCGGATTGTTTGATTGAAATTCCGTTTTCAGATTGATCAACCTCAATCCCAAGATAATAATGCAACAAGCTGAGATCACTCATTTCAAATTTTGCTCCATTTGTCTTTTGAATGAAGCAATCTCATCCTTAGACTAACCCGTGACAATTAGATCATTCAACATATGTTCCGATGATTAAGAGTCGTTTCTTTTCAAACCTTCGATACACGGCTTGTTCTCTTTTGCACCGAATAAAGCGTGTCCCTTTAGGGCTAAATCAATCTTCGTGTTCCATTCCCGTGGTGCTTGACGCAAACCGTATAAGGCCTTATCTAGCTTGTAAACACAATCTTCCTTACCCTTTTTCACGAAGCTTCAGGTTGAGACACATATACTTCTTCCTTTAATTCACCGTGCAAAAAACACCAACTTTACATCAAGGTGATGAACTTCCCATCTCAAGTTCGCAACAATCCAATATCAAACGTACAGTCTCCATTCTAGCCACCGGTGCGAACACCTCTTCAGAATCAATCCCGTACCTTGAACGTATCCTTTTGCTACTAGTCAGGCCTTGTATTTAGAGATCCTTCCTTGAGCATCCTTTTTTACTTTGAATATCCACCTCACACCTATAGGCTTTACATTCTTCGGTCGCCTCAACCAACCTCCGAGTACTATTTTTTTCATCGAAGCGATTTCTTCCTCCATTGCCCTTTTCCAATGCTTCCTTCTTATCGCTTCTTGGAAGCGAATCGGTTCGTCATCGATGGAAAATAATACTAATTGATTGTCTTTCATTTAGTTGATTTGTTAATCTTGGCACTTCATCAACTTGAAAATCATTAAACTTGGTTGAAGTCTTGTAACTCGACTGGATCTTCTTAGATGCGAATTATCACCAACTTGATTCAAGTCATTCCCTGCTGGATTTTCAATTTTGATTACCTGGGCTGGGCCTTCAGCTTCCTGTTCGGATCTAGGCTCGGTGTTACTGGGGCCCAGCGCTAGTCAAATCTGCAATTGTTCCCGGTCCATCATCCAGCTCATTGATGGGCCCATTCTCGTCATGATCAGCGTCATCTTCGTTGGGCTCATCAGGCCCATCAGCTTTGACAACAAAATCTGCCCATGCTTTGGCTTCTTGATTGGTTTCGAACAGAAATTCCTTCCAATCAAAGTTCTCTATTTCTAGAATTTAACATCTTCGTCCCGAACTGTATGCACCCGTCCTTTTCTGGGTCAAACATACGATGCGTGTTAACCCCTGTTTCCGGTTGAGAACCTTGATAAATCATCAAGACACCTCTATCATCTAGCTTCCTTTGTCCAAGTGTAAGGATTTTCACATATCCTATACACCTGAAAACTTTAATGAATGAGAGGTCAGGTTGCCGATTCTTCAATTTCTAATATGGAGTTAATCCTTGTAGTGCCTTGGTCGGTGAACGATTCAAGAGATAGACCGAATGCATTATTGCTTCTCCCCAAAACACTTGTGGAACACTCATCGCCTTTAAGATACATCTTGTAGTCCCGATTACGGTTCGATTTCGCCTCTCAACTACTCCATTTTGTTGAGGGGTGTAGGGGGCGGTAAATTGCCTTGAAATTCCTTTATCTTTGAAAAAATCTCCCAACTCATGTGAAACAAACTCACCTCCGTTGTTGGTTCGTAACGATTTCACACAAGTTCCCACCTTTTCTCAACTCCTTTTTAAAGTTGATAGAACCGAAGGAACTTGATCCTTGGTTTTAACCAAGTATGACCACATGTATCTGCTGAAGTTGTCTACTATAAGCAACATGTAGCGATTTACCATTTGAGTTGAAGGCGTTATAGGCCCACACAAATCAGCATAGATGAGTTCGAGTGGCTTTAATGCGTGAAACTTAACTTCTTTTGGAAACGCCCCTCTTGTTTGCTTTACTATCACGCACGCGTCACAAATTTCTGGCGGCCTCTTTATGTATGGTAACCCGGTAGCATTCTTTGATAAATCCTTAATGCATCAAAGTTTAAATGCCCGAGCCGAGCATGCCAAAACCAACATTCATCGTGTATATTAAACCGTAAACATCTTGGCAAAATAACTTTTAGGTTAATCTTGTAAACACGATTTGGGGAACAATGTACCTTCATTAGAATCGATCCACTTGGTTCGAACATCCACAAGATTCCGTCTTCAATTTTGACCTTGTGACCAGTTTCGTGCATTTGACCGACGCTAATTATGTTGCTTGTTAGCGAAGGTATAAAATAGACGTCTTTGAGGACTCGTTGCTTTCCGTCTTTCCTTCGAGGATGATAGTGCCACGTCCCTTGATCTCGACACACGAGCCATCACCGAATCGAACTTTTCCTTTGATCCGAGTATCCAAGCTAGAGAACCAACCTTTATTTCCCGTCATGTGGTTACTTGCTCCGTTATTCAAGAACCCGTGTTGGTTTCTCGTGGATTGTTCTTGTAGGTCTTCAAGTTAACTTTGTCTTCTATCAAGAACACGTCTTCAGCGGTAGCCATATACAGGACGATCCTTTGTCCACGGCTAGATGCTTTCTTCTGTTTTGTTTCGAGTTGGACAATCGCACGAAAATGTCCCAGCTCGTCGCATCTAAAGTACTTAATCTTAGACCGATCCTTCTGTGTACGATTTGAACCCTTTTCTTTTCTTGGAGTAAAACCAATTCCCCGACCCTTTCCTTTTCCTTTGGAGTGGCCTTCTGCCGAGGTCCCTTTGCCGCGTCCGAACCCTCCTGTTTGTTTCTTCCTTGCCTCCCACTCCTCATATGTCAAGAGAAGTTGGTCTTGCTTAGAGTTAGACAGGTTAGAAGAGTCTTCGGATCCAATTCGTTCTTCATATGCCTTCAATCGACCAACTACATCATCATACGTTACTGATTTCAGGTCGATAACTTGTTCAAGCGAAGCGACCATATGAATGAATTTCTTGGGTTAAACCGTTCAAGAACTTCTTTACGAGCTTGGACTCTTCAATCTTTTCTCCGAGTGATGCTGATTTGGACGCTATACTTGCTATTTTACTTGAATAGTCGTCAACAGTGGCGTTATCCTTCATCCGAAGATTTTCAAATTCGGACATAAGCGTCTGAAGCCTTGCCTCCTTCACTCTTTCGGCTCCTTGGTGTCGGACTTTCACTGCGTCCCACATCTCCTTAGCCGAGTTTAGGTTTCGATTTGAAGTACTAAGTCTTCAGGTATCGCTTGAAACAACAGTGCGATAGCAATATTATTTTTCTTTGTGTCTACCATGGTCCCTGGTTCGATCATATCCCACATGCTATTGACATTCAAGATGACCTTGATCTTCATCGCCCACACCGTCTAGTTTGTAGGAGTCAATAGTGGAACGTGGAGAGATGTAGAGTTGTGATCCTTCGTTGTAACTGTCGGCCGATTAGCATTATCACCCATTCTTCCTTGATGGACTGCTCCTCGCTACTCGGTTTATTTGTCTTCAATGGAACCCGTTGCTGGCCAAGATAAGGTCTCGTTTTATCTTTAAGGACAGCCGGAATCAAAGACCTCCTTTGTTATGAACGTACACGATTAAAACCGGACGCTCTGAATTGAATAGAAGACTTACAAAAGGTCCATCTATTTATAAGCCTATAATCCTTGGAGATCAAGGAACTAGCCTTGGAGAACAAGGAAACTATATCGTTATCTAAATAACAATAATATTCTAATAAGAAACCTCTTTGACTCTAATTAGGATGTAAAACTTTCTCAAAAACACCCTTTAGGTTTGCTCCTTTTTTACAAACCTACACAAGATTAACTTATTAGTAGGAGGCGAACTTTATGTTTATTTTTGTCCCGTGGGTTTTCTTTTTTACCTGTTGATTCAAATGATGGGTTCGTTGGATTAGCTTTGGTACTCAGATTTTTGATTGGCTGGGTTGCTGACCCTGTTAGTCCGTTCTTGCAAGATGGGTCTATGTTAGCTAAGATTTCCTCCGCTTATTGGACAACCATTTTCTACCTACGTAAATCACAAAATTCTATCAGTGCGTAAAAAATGGTAGGGCTGGGGCCCCCTCGAGCCGAAAGAAGTCGCGCCCCTGCGATGGGATTTTAGTCTTCACCCCACACTTAACCACTAGCACTGCTATCTCTACTCTCCAACTCAACCACATGTTGCTTCGTACTATGATTACCCCTATCTCTGGCATTAAGGTCCCTTTGGGTACAAAAGGCTCGATTTTGGATCTCATTTTTACTCTTTACTTTATTAAGTTTGTTTGTTGATTCTGAGTTTTGACTTCCATTCCATATTAGTATTTTTTTTTTCACAGACCAATATGCAGATGTGATGTGTTAGTAAATATATCGTGTTAATATGATTGATCTATATATAGTTCAGGTGTTTATATTGTGTTTTTAGTTAATTTGAGATTCTACTTAGTGTGTATGTATATTGAAGATGTCCGTGTGCTAAATAAATGGAAAATAAGGCTAAAACAAGAAGATACAAGCACATGAGTGAAACGGGATGAAAAAAAAAATACAAAAAGCTGAATTTTGGTTGTACGTGGTGTAAGGCCCTATCCCATAAACCGGGATTCGTAGTAGTTAAAAGTAGGTTTAAACTTAACTTAGCATCATCAAGACAATTATAATACTTAATCGACTAGATCAAAATACGTGTTTTAAGTGTGACCACATGTATCATGTTATTTACTATAATTACATCCTATAAAAGTTATGTTTAAACCTTTGTAACATGAGATTCGCGGAAGCCGGCAAGACATATCGTTCGGGTCTTCTAAAAAAGTGCTTGATCTTCATTCTTTGCTCGCCATTATCATACCTAGGGTTAAACATCGAATAAAGACACTTTAAACGTCGATTAAACGAGGTTTAAAATTGAAAGTAAAGCACTCAAGGCATATCTGAGGAAATTCACGTTTTACCCGGTCTGGCAGGCATTTGACCCGTCGGGATAACCTACTGGGACTAAGATTTCTCATCTCAGAGCTGCAACCCACCCGGGATGACTGTTGGTACTCTAAGATTTCTCATCTCAGAACTGTGACCCGCCCGGGATTAGTATGTGACCCGTCAGGGCTGACGTGTTGGAACTTTACTAAGGTATTTTTGGACATCCGGGACCCCAAGATTATACTTATATGACCCTATGTAGCCCGAATATGATCTTAGGAGTTTGTTATTATCGTTTGTGCCAAGCTTATCATTGGCACATGATTTGGAATGGTCCGTTTCTTGATTTTCAAAGCTTGGATCATCCGACCCGTTTGAGTCGAAACCTTACTATATTCTTATTTTGGCCGTTTCGAGCCTTGTTTTTATTATCCAATACAACTTCATACATGCGATTAATACTTACCATTTAATCCTTACATACCCAAATTTACCCATGGGTGTTTGGAACTGATTAAGCATGTCATTTACAACAATGATTCATACTATCTATCCACAATGGTTTAAGTCTTCATGACTCCCTCAAGTGACTCGTGACCTGTTTGAGTCAGCCCTTCAACACTAGAGGTGGCGTTCAAGTTTATTCCTTTAGGTAACATGTCATTGTGGCATTACCTTAGCGTCTATGGCCCCGTGGGCCATTTATGCGCAGTTTCATACGCCCGGTCCACATTAGCCATTGATATATCAAATTCACCAGTCACTTATCACTCGGGAACCAGTTGACTAACAAATTTACAGCTTATGTAAATATAATTACAATATTTGAGTCCTAGAAGGACTTACTTGGCATGTTTCCAACCTTCGACCAAGGTTGTTTCTATCGAATTGCATTCGAATACAAGCTTCTGATGTGCTTAAAAATTACACATATTTATCACACAAATTTACCCATTTTTGTGCATGTTTATTGGAAATTTCAAGAGGTTAAACACTAATCAAGTGATATTTGTTGATTCTTAGGTTTGGTGGTGATTTATGAAGATTTCAGAGAAATCAAGATAAAATGGAACTAGATGAAGGTTGAAAGTTGTTGTTCTGATGTTAAAGGTGCAAGCACAAGCACAACCATGCTACACCCAAACACAACCATGCTCAATCATAAGCACAATCATGCTTGTGGATAAGAATGATCATGCTTGCTTTTCTTCAGACACATGCCAAACCTAGATCTACCTTTTTGCAATCACGATCATGGCCACAACTAAGCATGACCATGCTCATCTATTCTAGACCAAAGCCTATTCTAGTCCAAGGAATAGCGTTTCTCGGGCATTAATGGACCAATGGGCGTGCAGATCGGGTCAACATACGAGCACAACCATGCTCACCCATGAACAAAATTGTGCTCCCTTTCTTCTCTATAAAACAACAGCATGCTCATTTTGTGAAGGCAGAGAGTTCTACCCCAAGGTTTCCAACTCCAAAAATCAGTAAATTCAACCCACTTGCAAGCATCTAGGAGGGATTTCAACATTAAGAAGATCATCACACATCATGTACATCATCTAATCTTGGATTCTTGGTTTGATTCTTGTTAATTTCACCATGAAACTTGTATCTATTTCAAGCTTGTATGTTGTTTTTGAGCTCATGATGAGCTAAACTCTTTGTATCACTTTAATTTAGATGAAGTTTAGTTAACATTTGATGAAATTATGGATTATTGGGAATGATTAGGTTAATGTTATAGTAATTTCTTGATTATTCTTCAATGGTATTGTGTATTTGAAGGTTCTAATTGATGTTCAAGACTTATGATTGTTTAATTATGTAATGTTGGAAAACTCATAATTTAACTTTGATTCATGGATTTGTATAGGTTTATGCTAGTTCATGTCTTTTAACTAGGAATGGTGAATGAAGTCGTGATTATTCATGATAAACTTTTAAATGTGCATCATTATGCTTATGTTTGGAAAGACAAAGTGTTTGTAATGATCTTGTCATGTTAGGTCTTGTGTTCATCTAGGATTTGTTGACACGAGTTGCTAGTTTATGTAATCTTGACATGAAAATCATTAATTGAAGAAATACATGAATATTACTTAGATTAATCAACCTTAGGTGGGTTATGTGTTTTTCATATGATCTTTCCAAATGGTTGTTGGATTAGTTATCCTTGACGGGAAATTAATCTATATTTTCAAACATGAACATGATTGTATCACTTGTTTTTACTTGTATGATTTTAGGTGGTTAGTTTGTGTTTTTCATCCTAAATTTCCAACAAATCATAAGGCTAGATTTCTTTAGCAAGATTTTAGTCATTTACGAGTTTTGTGATCTTTCCATGTATCCATGATTATTGTCATTTGTTAACTAAATGGATTCGAGATTTAAGTTATATTCCTCCTTGATTGATTGCCTGTGTTAGTTAGTTTAGTTTTTAGTATTTTGCAATTTCACTTAGAAACGTCAAAAATCAACTCTTCTAAATGGCTTTACAGTAGAAAATGTTTAGTATTGAGAAACCACGTCCACGGATTGATATCCGTTCTTACCATTTAAATTATATTACTTTTCAATATGTACACTTGCCTTTCGTGTGTGTAGTTTAATTTAGGGTAAAAAACTATTTTAAAACTAGAAATTGTGTGAACAAATATCTTCAAATATATATAGAGTTAATAGCCATTTTCGTCCCTGAGTTTGGGCCAGTTTGCCACTCCAGTACAAAGGTTTTTTTTTTTTTTTGCAATTCCTTCCCTGAGGTTTGGATTTTGTTGCCAAATTCGTCCTTTTCACTAACCCAGTTAAAAAAGGTCGTTAGTGTTAGGGGTATTTTTGTCTTTTTACCTCAGGGACGAATTTGGCATTTAAAATTCAAGGATTTTTTTTGCCAAATTTCATCGTTTAACAGAAAAAACCCAGTTAACTGGTATGATATACAAGATCATACCAGTTAATTCTTTTTTAATCGACAAACTTTGCTTTTTTCTGTTATGTGAATAACGATGAAATTTATGCTCTACTCAGATGTAAAAGTCGAAAAAGAGGATGTCAAGAGTAGTGGTATGTCTTTTGAACTCTACTGTATAGTCGTATATAACTCAGTTTATTTACTTGTGATAATTGTTTGCAAGTACTTTATATTTGTATTTTGAAAATTTGTGTGTTACTTCAGGGGCAAAAGGGAAGAAAAGAAGGAGTGATTCGAGTACAGAGGTAAAATTTATATATCTTGTGTAGTCTTGTGCTATATGCTGACTGATAGTTATAAATGTGTCAGAAAGCGAATGCATCTGTTGAAAAGCCAGTGAAGATTCAAATTCCATCAACTTTAAAAAAGCAACTTGTGGATGATTGGGAATTTGTTAATCATCAAGATAAGGTATGCATGACTGTGTTCTTTCTTCCACTGTTTTCCAAAAAAAAAAATTATTAATTTTTTTTTCAGCTTGTTAAACTTCCTCGCTCTCCAAATGTTGACGACATATTGGCAAAGTACCTTGAATACAGGTCAAAGAAGGATGGCATGTAAGTTACGAATTGTAAAGTCTACTAATTTGCAGCCATTTCTTGAAAAGAAAGTGTTTGTTATTGATATTATTGGCATGAATGCAGGATGACAGATGCAGTTGGAGAGATATTAAAGGGATTAAGGTGTTATTTTGACAGAGCCTTACCAGTTATTCTTTTGTACAATAAGGAGCGTAAACAATTTCAAGAATTCGTTACAGATAACGTTTCTCCTTCAACCGTATATGGAGCTGACATCTTCTGCGTC
The DNA here is from genome assembly GCA_030844895.1 of Ambrosia x helenae. NCBI lineage: Eukaryota > Viridiplantae > Streptophyta > Magnoliopsida > Asterales > Asteraceae > Ambrosia > Ambrosia x helenae. Next base: position 242,773 of record JAUTDX010000276.1, on the reverse strand, counting down.
TCTTCGGTATACGCTTTTTTGTTAGTGTTGACGTGTCATGGTTTCTTGCTTATTGTTTTGTCTTATCATTTTAACACGGTTTTCATATTTACGGTTTTCATAAAAAAACACATTTTTTTACTGCGTATCATATACACGTTAACACAAGCCGACTATTATATCGCGTTGTTGTAGGTTTATACAAAAGAATCAAACATCCTTCTTCATTTCTTCTTATGATGGGTCGAAGGATTCTGACAGCTCAGCAGTGAGGGGCAAAATGAGTCAGGAGTAGAGTTATTCTTCTCCACCTTGTGATGTAACATTAGGTGTTATCATTTTTAACCACCTGCAGATATGGTAGTATTGACAATCTGCCATGTCAGCTTTGTTGTAACATAACTTCATTCTTTTCCTTTTTTTTTTCATTAACATTGAACCTCTTTGTGGGCTCCTAAACATAGTAGACGTCTAGTCGAGCCTATGTACAATCGATCTTGGTTCAAATAGACGGAAGTGTTGTAGAATTCATATTCCCATCAGCAATATGATTTTTAAATTTGTAGCACAATTCTGTTTATGGTACTGGAAATTATTCAACCTTGTTTATTTGCTTGTTTGGTTAATCTTTAAGAAAAAAAATCCTTGAATTTTAAATGCCAAATTCGTCCCTGAGGTAAAAAGACAAAAATACCCCTGACACTAACGACCTTTTTTAACTGGGTTAGTGAAAAGGACTAATTTGGCAAAAAAATCCAAACCTCAGGGAAGGAATTGCAAAAAAAAAACTTTTGTACTGGAGTGACAAACTGGCCCAAACCTCAGGGACGAAAATGGCTATTAACTCATATATATATATATATACACACACACTTAACGCACCATCAAGTTCCTATGGGGAAGCTTGTCACACCCCGCCAAGGCGGAAACGTGGGGATGTGATTCGAAGGGTTTTCAATCACAAGGTTCGAGCATAACACAATGTTTAAAATAAATAGATACCATCGAAGGATGAACAAAGTCATAAATTATTAAAATATCATAACATTGGCTGAAAATAGGAAATTGTCTGAAATCACACGTCTTAAACACCAAGATAACGTATAACTGACACAACCAAATCTATGATGGTACCACCGGGCTTAAGCTCAAACCCAACCCTAAGTCTCTGCTCCGCATGATTAGTTACCTTAAATACATGCATAAAAGATTTGTCAACACAATGTCCGTGAGTTCACAGGTTTTAATGTACTATGTAAAGTGCTCGTGAAATTCGTGTGTGACCAATCATAGGCTAGCTAAGCGAATGATTACTGTGAAAACCATGAGTCCCATAACCAAACCTCTTGACTGTCGTGCCTCATGCATTGTACAAAAAAGACAACGTATGTATAGTAGAATACTAACACTCTTTTGTATGTAACTGGTTAGAGCGACTAACCAAGAGTCGGGGTGTCAACCCAATAGATTTATTAAAGTGTTCCATGGCTTTTGATAGCTAATGGTTATAGTGTAACTGTAAGGACGAGGACTGATAAGCTCATGAACCAAATGTTTCATGTTCCACATGGTATTCACGATAGAATGACACACAAAATGAAATGTACTATAAATGTAGCATGTTTATCCCCCAAAATGGAAAATAGTAAAACGGGGCCGTGAAACTCACTTGGTGACTGGATGCGGGGTTTGGTAAAGCTGTAAGGTAGAATAACTACTGTCCCAACGAGTGATACCCTATGATTATCAAGGACATAGTAAGTTGTGTGTTCTTGTCGTTTATCATACAAGTTGTTTACCCGACATTGTGGACCCTTGTGTCAGTTTATGTGGGCCACGGTTTGTGCACGTGACAATCATAGTCGATTCTTATGTACTTTGTATAATGTACGGTTTTGAGAAATCCCGCGTTTCATTGTAAATAGGGATGAGCTCCGGACAGTATCGGTACCAATCGATACCGATCCTGAAAATACTGATCCCAAAAAATCCCAAAACCTAATACCGATACTGATACGAAAACATACGGTATCGGTATTTTACCTTAAAATACCGATACCATACTGATCTCGTACCAATACCGAAAATACTGAAACTGAAAACCTCTAAATGTGGGTACTGATAACGATACCGAAGACCCACGGTTCAGTACGAGATCGGTACGGTATCGGTTTGGGATTTGTATCGGTTCGGTATTCGGGGCTTTATGCTCATCCCTAATTGTAAACTATATCTATTGTTAACAAAATGGTGCCCACACGTCATCATGGGTGAAGGATATTCCCAATCTTGACATGTGTGGTCATTTTATGGCAAACGAATGTTTTTAACATGTGTTTATGTCCCTTCAGGTCAAAAGATGGTTCTAACACATGTTGTGGTTAAGTTAACATATGTTATAAAGGCATAGCCGAAATATTTCATTATTCTTGTCTTAAATCCGATTGTCTTCAAGCATCAAAAACATCTTATTTGTGTTTACCAATGCATAATTAAATAACCACAAGTGTGTGCTAGGGTGTTTTTAAGGAAATCGCGTATAATCATCCTCAAAATGTGGTGTAGTGTTGAGTGTGTATATATATATATATGTATGTTTTGATTTACAACTCGGTTTCTTAATTGATACTTATTAAAGCTATGTGTGGTTCATAAAACGATGATCATGATTTGAGTGTGTGATCTAGACCAATTGATGTTACCCATGTGTGTGGCTAGTGTATATGCGATCATATACGGGTGAATCATATATGTTTTAAATCAATTGACATTAAACAAAACAATGCTTATAAAAAGCTTAACTTTCGTGTGGATAGGGCCGATTATTTGGTGATTAAGGGTCGAAGGTCGGGAAGAAATGAGGTTGATTGACTGATAATAAAACTAGAGTGATGGAGAGTTGATAATAGGTAGGTTAATGGATTGCAAGAGTGTAGCCGAATGTGGGAACCTTCGAACCTCTAGCCACCTCCTAAACTTGAGTCTTGATGCTTGGAAGAGAATATGGCTTTTGGTGTTGGTGTAATGGTGTTAGGCCGAGAGAAACAAGAAGGAAAAGAATGGTTGTGTGTGAAATGATGATGATCACCATTCCCTTTATATATTGGCCGATTAAGGTGAGGACAGAAAACACAAGAGGCAATGTCAATTATCTTGGATGGAGTGGTGTTTCTTGTTCTTAATCATCAAAGAGTGTAAGATAGAAGCAATCATATGACAGGAAGAAAGAAAGGTAGTTCTAGAAGAAAAGAAGATCACACCAGAATGTTATCACGGTGAAGATAATGGAAATGAAATATGGTCTTTAGACAATGGAGCAAGCAGTCATATGACAGGAAGACGCTCCTATTTCACAGAGTTAGATGAAAAGATGGCAGGAAGTGTAAAGTTTGGAGATGGATCATGTGTCAACATCAAAGGTGAAGGCTCAATATTATTGGAATGCAACAATGGAGAACAAAGCCTAGTTATAGAAGTCTACTACATTCCAACACTCCAAAGAAACATCCTAAGCCTCAGGCAAGTTACAGAAATTGGATGTAAAGTAATTATGGAGAACGAATATCTATGGATTTATGACGCCTACAACAACCTATTGATGAGAGTCCCAACTCCCAAGAGCTAAGAATAGACTCTTCAAGGTAAGGCTCAGAATAACAAGTCCGATTTGTTTACAAGCCAGAATAGTTTCACCTGCATGGTTGTGGCATGCACGTATGGGACATGTGAATTTTGATTTACTACGACAATTAAGCATAAAAGGAATGGCACATGGAATACCAAAAATTAAGCACCCATCTCAAGTATGTGATGCTTGTATTACGGGAAAACAATGCAGACTTCCATTTCCCTCTCAAGCAAGTTTTAGAGCTACTAGACCTCTAGAATTAGTACATGCAAATTTATGTGGACCAATTACACCCATATCATTAGCAGGCAACAACTATTTCTTCCTGATAGTTTACGATTATTCAAGATATATGTGGATCTACATGCTTAAGTCAAAAGATCAAGTTTATGAGAACTTCAAGAAGTTTCTAAGTGAAGCTCAGACAGAGACAAGTCACAAGCTCAAGAGATTAAGAATGGATCGTGGAGGAGAATTTACTTCTAAAGCACTTACCACGTTTTGTGAGGACAGAGGAATGCTCAGATAGCTTATAGCACCTTACACACCTCAGCAGAATGGTGTAGTAGAAAGGAGAAACCGTTCAGTAATGAGTATGACAAGAAGCATGTTAAAGGCTATGAACGTACCACAGAACATATGGGCAGAAGCAACAAGACAAGCAATTTACATACTAAAACAGTTACCTACCAAAGCACTACAGGGAATGAAACCCTACGAAGTAATAAATGGACAACCACCCAATATCAAGAACATTAGAGTATTTGTATGCACAGCATATGTGAAGGTAACATCGCCCTATTTGAAGAAGTTAGAAGATGGAAGCAAGAAAATGGTACATCTAGGAAATGAAAATGGTTCAAAAGCCTATAGATTATATGATCCCATAGAAGAAAGATACGTATCAGTAGAGATGTCCAATTCATAGAAAATGAGCCATGGGATTGGGACAAGTACTTGAAAGAAGGAAGCGAAAACGAACCATCTTGGACAAGATTTGAGATTAGTGGAGATCAAGAAAGTGAAGCTGTATAAGAGCAAAGTAACGAGGACAATAAAGATCAAGAAACTGATAATGAAGTTTTCAGTAGTCCATTTACAACTACAAGAACTCCAATAACAGTTCAAGAGACACCTATAAGTGATCCAGTAGTTGAATCAAGCACTCAAGAGTTAGAAGACTCAAAAGGCTCCCAACATAGACCAGTACGAGCCCTTAGATCACTTAGTGACATCTATGCAGCCACAGAACCTCTTAGATCAGAAGAATTTGAACATCTATATTTAGCATATGATGAAGAACCTGCAAATTACAAAGAAGCAGCAAATTACCCACAATGGATAGAAGCAACGGAAAGCGAGATATACTCAATAGAAAAGAACAACATTTGGACACTGACTACACTCCCCTTAAGTTAGAAACCAATAGGTCTAAAATGGGTATTTAAGGTCAGGAGAGATGTAAGTGGACAAATCACCAAGCATAAGGCCAGATTAGTAGCAAAAGGGTATGTACAACAAGAAGATATAGACTACAATGAAGTATTTGCACCAGTTGCAAGAATGGAAACAATCAGGCTACTAGCATTGGCAACATAGAAAGTATGGCATGTACATCACTTATATGTTAAATTAGCATTCTTACATGGTGAATTAAAGGAAGATGTCTATGTATCACAACCAGATGGATTCGTAAAGAAAAAAAGAGAAACTAGTCGGCAAGCTAAACCAAGCTCTATATGGTTTAAAGCAAGCACCAAGAGCATGGAATTTAAGGCTGAATAACATCCTAAAGGAAATTAGTTTAATAAGATGTCCCAAAACACAAGCAGTGTACAAGAGAACTTCAAGACAATCAACAATAATTATAGGAGTTTATGTCGATGACATAATAGTGACATGAAGTTCAATCAAGGACTTATCAAGCTTCAAGAAAGAAATGCAAGGAAAGTTTGAGATGAGTGATTTAGGACCACTCATATACTATCCAGGGATAGAAGTACGCCAAACACAGGGAAGGATACAATTGAAGCAATCATCCTACGCAAAGAAAGTTATCAAGGAAGCTGGACTAGAAGACTGCAATCTAACAAAGTGTGCAATGGAACCAAGTCTGGAGCTCACTAAAGAAGATGAAAGTGAACCAGTCAACGAGACAAAATATAGAAAGCTAATTGGAAGCTTAAGATACTTTACACATACCAGACCAAATATCACCTACGCAACTAGATACGTGAGCAGATATATGGAGAATCCAAGAACAACCCACATGACGACAGTTAAACATTTGATAAGATACATCAAAGGTACATTGAATTATGGATTCAATACAACGGAGGAAAAGAAATAGATATCATTGGATACAGTGACAGCAGTCATGGAGACCAAGAAGATGGAAGAGGAACCACAGGAACAATATTCTACTACAAAGATTCACCTATCACATGGACAAGTCAGAAGCAAAGCACGGTAGCATTACCATCATGTGAATAAGAATTTATGGCAGCTACATCAGCAGCATGTCAAGCAATACGGCTACAAGGAGTACTAAGCGAACTCACAGGTGAAAGACCAAAGAAGATAACCCTACGAGTAGATAACAAGTCAGCAATACAACTCATGAAGAATCTTGTGTTTCATGGAAGATCAAAGCATATCAACACAAGGTATCATTTTATCAGAGAATGCATAGAGAACGAGCAGATACAAGTTGATCATATTAGTGGAGTGATGCAGAAAGTCGACATCCTCACCAAGGCATTACCAAGGATAAAGTTCATAGAGATGTGAAGTCTAATAGGAGTTGAAGACCTTGGGGAAATCAAGAATTAGGGGGGAGAATGTTAGACATAATTCCTGATTTCCAATATATATATATCATAATTATTATTCATGTATTATACATATCCTAAGTTTATTAGTTGTGTCGGTTAATATCCAACCGGTGTGTCGGTTGAGTCAAAGGGTCACAACCCTTCACTATTTATAAATACCCTAACATACCATTTCATTAATGTATGTATTGTTTCTTTGCATCTCAAGAATTCGCTATCAAATATTCTACCCTCAATCCGATCCTGTGATCTCACATTTGGCATCAGAGCATTAGGTTTATCAATCGTTCCATCGGTTACATAGAACACGAAGAAGAAGACGATCATATTACGATCCCCTGTTTCCCTCCGAAGAACAGAGACAGACGAAGACGATCATTTAGTTATTGGAACGCAAAATTAAAGGCCAACCAGGATTGAGTAAGATAAATACACAAGTTTATAACCGTTAAAGGAAGAAACAAAACTGCAGAAGAGGTTTCCGGCCAAAACAGAATTTTCGGGGAGACACCGGAATTCACAGAAGAAATCGAATGAAGCGATTAAAACGGTTATACATATCCATGCCCTTTATTTATAATCAAAATCGAATACTAGAATCTTAATCCAATCGAAAATCAAGACTTTTCAGTGATACTCTGTTTCTTGTTCGGTATCGTAAATACCCTAACATACCATTTCATTGATGTATGTATTGTTTCTTTGCATCTCAAGAATTCTCTCTCAAATATTCTACCCTCAATCCGATCATGTGATCTCACACCGCAGCAACGTGCAGGTAGGAATACTAGTATATGCTAATGACCTACTGAGCCTAAACAAGAAAAATAATATATATTTGGGCCTTGCCTCTCTAGAACACGGGCTCTATCCCGTACACCCTTAAAGACATCACTGCTTATCAGCCAGTTGATGTACTAGCGGTGACGCGAAAAAAAAAATTAGAAATTTGTTCGGAGTTTTTTAACCACAATACTACTAATAATAATAACAATATTAATAGTAACAAAAAGTTGTGACCCGTTTACCTACGTATCACTTGTAATAGGCTATATTTGATTAGTAGTTATTGAAAATAGTAACAAAAAGCTAAAATCGGCTTGATATATTGATATAATCAGAATGCTGAGGCAAGACAGTACGTGCAATCATATATAATAATGCTAGTTGTTAGTTTATGTTATGTTATATATATAACTGACAAACATGTTCAGATTTGTTCGTCTTCATGCATAGTCTTGACTGTTGTAAGGACTAAATGCTTCCGCTAACCAGTTGTTTTTCCTCCAACAACTCCATCCCATCTCTTCACATATTTCATCCGTGTGATTGATACTGAAAGTCGATATGCAGGTCCTCTTGTAAAACCTTGTTGTCTTCATCATTATTTCCATTTCTTTGGTAATTTGTTCCACCATTTTCTCCATGCTTGGCAGCTTAAACTTGCCGCCTATCAGCCTCGCTAACCATTTGCAACGTATCTCTGATGTGTGGAGGTTTGAAACACTCTCCACATAACCGATAAACGCCATGTTTGGAATGAAGGGATTAATCGTACCCCTAGCATTGTAATATCATCCGCAAGTTAGTTGATTAATCAAGAAAAACAATACAGGGCCGACCCAGAGGGTGTGTCGGGTCTCTAAAAAAATAAAATTGTTATATCTTTGATTTAAACACAAAAGTTTAAGTAGTACCAGAAACTGAGACAAAGCTTGCCGAGCAAAGTTGGCTAGGTTTACAAAGGAGTCGAGCCCAAGCCCAAAATTATAGCTCGGTTAAAAATTTAAGCCCAAAGCTAGGCCGGTTAAACTTCTAGCCGAGCCAGAGCTAGCATTTGCTTATCTCGGTTAGATTCGAGAACAACCCTATTTAAAAAAAATTATTTTTGTACTAATGAATATCGTTTGTATACATGTCGGTTTCTATTTTAGGGGTTTTTTTTACTAGTCACACACACAGGGCCTCCGAGATAGACGGATATTTACCTGTATAAGGGCATCATGCCGGATGAAAATTCCAAGAATTCAGAAAATGGTTGGGGCAGTACAGCTGCAAGCTTATTTTTGCCATCATAACCAGTGGCAAGAATCACAAGGTCGGCCTTTATCTTGGTTTTATCCTCAAACTCAACACCACCTTCCCAAAACCACCACTTTGACGCTCTTTTGAACTTGATATTGCCCTTATCTGCCTCCGTGAAGAAGCTATCGGGCAAGATGGCCATCTGACACGATGCGTAATCTTCCTCAAATGGGTGATCTGGTTTTAGTCCATACTTTACCAGCGGAAGCTTCCATAGCAGATAAGACTCAATTATCTTGGAAGTAGCTTTTCTCTGCCATTACCATGGTTATTATTATTCTTTTTGTTTCATGGCAATGTGACAATTGTCAATTGGCACTTCTAACTCTCAATTTCGTTGTCTGTGGTTAGTAACCTTTCTACTAGAAATAGATTGTAATCAGCAAGAAAAGTAAAAGTAAGAAGTGTTATCGTTAGCTAGCATTGCTGATACAAATTATAATCAGATAACTGGTCATAGTTCGGATGATTATAATCCAAGTTGCTTTGTTTTATTTATAGTAAAATAACACAAATTTAATTACAATTACCACTGGAGATAGAAGGTGACAGACTAGTGTCCTGAGAGTGCCTTGGTTTGGTCTTTGGTGGAAAAACTGAGAAAACCTGGTTGAATAAAACATGTAAAAGGGCAGCCCCCATATGGAGTAGTGTGGCACTGTCCAATGACAAGTCCTAACAACCATGGTACAGGGTTTCCCTTCTTCACCTACAACGGATGCATGCTAATTAAATTAATAATATCAAATGTAAGAAATAAAGCTTGATTAGTAAAATCACACATTAGATTTGTATAAAACTGTTAGTTTATAAACATACTTCATTAATTTCAGTTTTTAGGACCTTTACATCCCACTTTTGTACGCTATCATTTTATCGTGGTGCAATAAATCCATGACAACATTTTATTTTTTTATAAAATTTGTTTTATAAATATTTATACCTTGGTTGGCTTGGGCACACTCAACGGCAAGATCAATCGCTGATTTTTTGTAACCTACCACCACCACCTTCTTTCCTTTGAGAAGCCGGGAAGACTCATCTCGGCTGAGCTTACTGTATTCTTGAGAATGCATCACCTTCCCTTTGAACACTTCCGGGCCTTTCTTCTTTTGGAACTTTGGTATTATTGGTACATCTCCATATTTCCCCATACACACAACAATAAACTCAAAACCATACCACTGCATACAAGTATTTCCTAATTAATTATCACTTTTGCATATCAAAGTTAATGTTTTACCAAAAAGTATATAATATACAAAACTAAATATTATTACCTGAATAGCACTAGTGGAACCATTAGTCTGGACAGCAACCTCCCAAACAGACTTGTCCTTGGCTAATCGGATTTCAATCACTCTCGAGTTATACTTGATGAATTTAAATAACTCAAAATGGTTAGCATATGAGTTGAGATAATCAAGTATCTCTGTATAAGATGGGAAAGTAGAGTTATCCCTGAGTGGCCAGGGGTAGTCTGAGAACTCATAGTCGCAACGTGGTGTTTGAAGCTTGGTAGTCCGAAAGGCGCAGTGCTTCCAAACTCCACCAATGGAGTCGGTGGCTTCCAGCACTATTGGATTGTGTTCAGCAAGCTGTTTGGCCGCGGCTAAGCCACTTATGCCACCTCCTATAATCCCTATTTTGGAGAAGATGAGAGCCATTGTATGTATAACAAGATATGTTTTACGTCTGAATGTGGAGGGATATGATGTTGTGGTATTTATAACTTATAGAAATGACATCAGCCACTGTTTCAAGTCTCAATTAGCCAGATTGACTCCTTCACATACATATTTTGTTCATATATGAGTTAATTTCCAGAATACAAATTATTATCAATTGATAACATCTATTACTATTTGCTCTTAAATTTACGGAGCTCAATATCAATCCCAAGGGAATTCGAAACTGAAGGTAAATGGATAACAAGCTATGACATTTCTAAGTTTCTTAAAATCGAAATTCATAGATTTTAGGTCATATTGTTAATAAGCATGACCGTTGGACTTGACTAATTAAGTAGTAGGTAAAAATGTAACTCAACTAAGTTGGTGTTACTTTACATACTACATGTTTTTTTTAGTTAACTAGTGGGTTGGCCCGCGCGATGCAGCGGGTGTAACCGAAACTCTTTTGTAGAGCACATACTAACCTAACATACCTACTATGAACCTAACCATTATTACATGAATATTTCTGAATACCTTTGTTTGAAATTCATTATAAACAGAAGCTTTCATCTTCAGTTATTGAATCCGATGATCATATAGTTTAGATCAAATTAGGCATGTTTGTATGTATGAATATAATGTAGTAATTTCAGAATTCAAATCGTTACATCATGATTAAAAACACAACTTTCACTATTGATTTCTCGATTTCTATATAGTATTGTCTAGTTTATAAAACTCCAAGTTTTAAGTTTTTTTTAAGTACCCAACTCTATATAAAATGTTATAACATAACATATAACATCATGAATTGTTTTTTATATGTTTTCTATTTAATATGTTTAAAGTAATTATAAAATTGAATGTCATGTGGTTTCATAAACATCTCATGACTCTTGAGTTTCTTTTAATTAAATGTGGTGTTTAAAAGACATATTTACCCTTAAAAAGTAGTTAGTTTATGCATTATGTGTTGTATCATAGGCATTTAGACTTATACCTCTTAAAATTTAAGAAGTCCTTGTCAAATGTTTTATAATATAGTATAGAAGTATAGATATAGATATAGATATAGATAAAGGAGTTAGAAACATGGATAGTCACTAATAACTTTATTATTTCATAATCAACTTAATTGGTAATGTAAAAAGACAACTTCACCCCTTTACCACCTTCATTAAGTTATTGTACCATATGCATTATATGTTGTAATTACTTAAATTTGGTTGGAATCCTTCCCTCATGCTTTATAAAGAGTTTTCTATACATTAACATATGAGTAAGGTCATAATATGGTCATGTTTCTCATGCATGTCAGACCCAAACATACAAAACCATCTCACTCTACCTTATCTATTAATTTTTCTATCTTACTTATCAACTTTATGAGCGACTATGATAGTTCCATGCATCAATATATTATTCGATTTCTTTTCTATGAACTTCCTACATATCAAAATACAACCCTAGATAATAACTGTATAAAAGATTATAAAAACAACAAAGTATGGATTGGTTGGGGGCACAAACACATAATGTTTGCAAGAATATTGTTTTAATGGTGAACAAAAGGTTACCTTAAGATCAGTACCCTATATTTCACAAAATGTTGAACGACCAAATATAACATAACGGTTATCCGCAATATTCTCATACACAAAATCCCTTATGAATCTGCAAAACAAAAGAAAATGGTTCATTAGTTGTTTTCATGGTAGAAGGCAACCATAAGATATCAATAAGAATAAGGCCTCATAAAGGTACAAATTGAAGAAAGAAACAAGTGACAATGCCTACTAACAAACCAAAGATTATAAAGAGAATAAGGAATTAGAGAGTTGTTCATTGAGATGTATATAATAACAACACAATGGCCACTATTTATAGGGCTCTAATAGAAGGTATATACATAAATGAGAAAAAATGAGTTAGGAACATGGATAGTCATTATTAATATATAAAGGAGTTAGAAACATGGATAGTCACTAATAACTTTATTATTTCATAATTAACTTAATTGGTAATGTAAAAAGACAACTTCACCCTTTACCACCTTCATTAAGTTATTGTACCATATGCATTATATGTTGTAATTACTTAAATTTGGTTGGAATCCTTCCCTCATGCTTTATAATATAGTATAGATATAGATATATTTTTTAAGTGATTTTAACTATTGTTATAAAACCATGATTCTTGAATTATGATGTTATGACGTTTCAATCATGCAAAATATGACATCATTCATTTTATTTATTATTTACCAAGTGTGTATCCGTTAGAAAGATAACATGATCTTTTATAAAGTAAATAATAAAAGCTAGGTATTTGAATTCCTATGATTTGTAATTAAACTAGTGTTGGAGCCCGCGCTTCGCGGCGGGTTCATAGGTAGGTGCTTGTGAGAATGTATTTCTTAAAGATATATCGATGGGCTATAGACCATGCAAGCTATAATCCAAACGGCGGTAAAAATAAGCAAAGTAAACATGCATGGAGTTAAATGTCAGCTTTTACTATGATATGGTAAATAACGAATCCTTAAAATTTGTTACTATATTGAAGGATTAATATAGAGCAAGTAGCCTTTAATCTACATGACGGTATAAAATAAGTAATGAACACGATTAAATAAACATGTATAAAGTAAAAAATTAACTTTAATTATAATAAGTAAACTAAAAAATAATTAAACTTATAAAAAGTATAAAAGCATAAATATGTGTTAAAAAATAACTTTGTTATACTTCAAGGGTTGTGTGATAACGCGGGGGGGGGGGGGGGAGGGGGCGTAGATCGTTTATAAAAAAGAGGGTAAATTTATTGAGTAAATATTTCGATTAAAGTAACATAGATCAATGATAATTAAAAGAAGTAGAATGAAATAAGAGTAAAACATCATAATATATAAATTAGAAAGAAGAAGAATAAAATAATATTATAATTACTATTAACACCAATTGGAAATGTGTATATATATAGAATATTTGATGATAAATGGTAATTAATTAGTTTAATGGAATCTTCAACTACATTTCTGGTAAGTTTAAACAAGGGGATTATCTGTAAACATTTTGTTCTTCACGGGTAACTCAGTTAGTGAATGGACCAGAGATCTCTCTTTGAGGTCCTAGGTTCAATTTCCACGAGGGACATAATGAGAAATGATGGATGACTTATGGCCTATGGTCACAAGTTCTAGTCCTGATCTCGCCCGGGTTTTAACAATCCTTCACCGTCGTGCCTACGGGCGGGTGAGGGGTTGGGTTTTCCCAGGTTTCGGGAACTGCATTGGCGGGCCTGACTAGGCCTGCCACCCGAGGTACGTATGGCCCCTCCATTGGGTTGGTCGTGGGGGTCTGTCCATAATGTGGGGACTCTCTCAAATAGTCGGGCAGAAATGTTTGTTGTCGGTTCAAAAAAAATATATGTATGCATTCTATTTAGTATTTAAGACAACTAAAGTAAATTAAATAGCTAAAATGGTTAGCAAGAGTGAACCGGCAGCTAGCACTGGTAATACATCCAACAATAGGTGTAACGGACGTGTAATTAACATAATCAATTACGTGCTACTACACACATGCATGTTAAAATAATTAATTGCATGACCTTTTCTATTGAAGGTCTCGATAGAATTGTAAAGATACAATTGTTGCATGCGAAAAAAAACGAGAGTTAGCATTTAGCAATTAATTCCACCATGTTATATGATGGTGTTTGACTTGAAAAAAAGAAGGAAAAAATCGTTGCTTAAGAGGTTGAAGACTGGGTCCCTAAGAAATCGAAGTGGAGTTTTAACCACTAAGTTAGCACAACAAAGTTAATAATACAATCAATAATAAACGTCATATATATGTTATACAATTTTTGTATTGGGGGGCCTAAATGGTTGAAGGCCCAAAGCAGTAGCCTAGATTTGAAACATATATGGGCCGGCCCTGCCCATTAGCCATTCGGGCGGTGGCCATTCGGACGAACGTGAGTGACCTTTTGCTTATACGTATACCTAGGTGACCCAACCTTTGTTAGACGCTCAAAAGAATTAACCAAACATTTTTACCACATGATACACTATACTTGGTATATTTAAAACTATTTTGACGTATAAATAAATAATCAAAGATATGATATTTTTTAATAATTTTGACCCAAAAAAAGGTACACATCTATTACTAAACCACTTCGGTTATTTGTTTTGGGATCTCATTGAAAGAACTTCACCACAAGAAAAGAAGTAATAGGTTGTGGGGTGGTAAGTTATATGTACTTTATGAAGGTGTTGGTTCAAATAACAAGAAAGGTGGACTTATAGGTAAATTTTGAATTGGATTAGTTTGTTGTTCATAGAAAAAAGATCCTTTAATGTGATTTGGGAATTGGGTTGGAACTCCTCCCATATAGGAAACTGCTTCTAAATATAGAGTGGTTTATAAGTAAGAACACAAGAGTCTTACTAAGCATTTTTAATTAGTTGTATTTTAGCGTAACTTCTACGCTTGTATTAGGTAATTGTAAAATTCGGCATGAATGGCTAGATATATCATGAGACTTCAACCCAGGGTTCAGAAATCTAATATGACATCAATTTTACATACATATGAAATAGAATGAATGAACATTAATGTTAACGCTCAACCTTAAACAATTTATAATTTTAATATTAATACCTAACCTAAAACATTTTACAACTCCAATGCTAACACATGTTGAAAAAAGAATTCAAATTCACTGATTTGAACATAAATATTGGCTTGCCTATACATAATTAATAAATTATCTGAACACTTTGTGTTTTTTTTCCTGTGTGAACAAAACCTCACAAAATAATAATCGTTTTTTGTCTCCGTTTTTTATATAGCACCATGGTACTCATTGAAAACATAATAAAACGCTCGTTAATATGGTGTACTTTTTTTCTTTAAAAAATCTCGTATATAAAAGATATTAACGTTTAAAAATTATGGGATGAAACATGAGAGAGAAAAATCTAACTTTGTTTTTAAATTTGTTTTCTCCTAAAATCAATTAATGTCATATGGCACACTCAAGGGGGATGATGCCCTCTTTGAATGTTATATAGGATTTGTTGCTTTCAACTATTATAATATACTAGGTGAAATCCCGTGTGAAAACACACGAAGACTAAATCCAAACAAAATTGCAAATCCATTCATTGATGGTTATGCTTCTGCTACTCGTAACCACTGATGAAGCAAGCAACAGATGATGAAATAAATTTCTGATGACACGGGAAGAGTATCTTTTTTTAAGACAATTATACTCCTCCAAAATATAAAAAATATTAACAGATCAACTGTTATGGTCTGTTTACTAAACATGAAATTTAGAAGTCAATAATCTGTTGCAAGAAAAATTGTGTTTAGTACCACATGTTCAAGTGCAAAGGCTGTGTTAAGAGATCTTTCTAAAACAACTATTACTACAAACAGTTGTTTATTCAAACAGATATTCCTTCAACAGTTTCCTTCAAACAGATGTTGCTTTAAACTTCACTTTATGTAATGTTATTGTATATTGTACTTAAAAACATGTGTTGAACTGTTAAAAGATTTTGAAAAAACTACAATAGCATTTACACTTATTACTGGAATTCCTTAATTTTACTGAAAATATCCGAGTTACACAAACATAAAAGATACATAATACAAGCAGAACACCACTAAATAAAATTGGTTACAAACATACAAGATAGAAGTCTTCTAAGGAAAAAAAAACTCCAATATCCTACGAAAGTGAAGTAATGCTAACTATGACATTTGTTCTATCAGACTAAAAACTACATACAAAATACACGCAAAACACCACCAAAGAAAACCAAAGAAGACAAAACCGAAAAGAAAAAAAAACTACACGATAGTGTCTCTAACTCCTCAAGAACTAGAGACATATTATTTCTCTATACACTCATCTCTAGTTAGACAGGCTCCAAATGTGGTCGTGATACAAATAACATTTTTCTTTGATTGTAAGAATCTTCCCAGAACACCAATTCCAAAATGATTACCAAGGGTTTATTGGTAATACATTTTTCTTTCGTTGGCAGAATTTTCGAGAAGACTATTAGAAGGAAATTTAAACGAAGTAACATAATGCTACAAATATCAACGGTTGGTTTGTTTATCGAATAGTTCAAGAGATATAAGGTTACAAACTGAAATGACGATTGGCTCGCCTTTTATAGAGTGAAAAAATAACTTACATATTATAATAAGATTTTTGACCGTTATGCCAAGTGAAAAACAATTACAAACACAAATAATAAAATAATATTATAAATAATTTATTATTATTGTCACTATTATATTATAAATATAAGTATATAATTATAATAATTAACATTCAAGAAATATAAACCTAAATAAACTAATTTTGAATATCGTAATGATTAAATTTGGTATTCCAACCTCTGTTTAATTGAAAGGTATACAATATGTGTTGGTCAACAGATGTTCTCAAACAACTTTCATCCATTATAATTATCCAATCAAATGTTAACATGTGCAGTCAATATTATAATTCAGATTTATTATTCACTGATAGTATTAAAATACAAGTAATATAAATATGATTAATTTAATAAAAACAGTTATTAAATGTGTACTGTCACACATTTGTTAAATTCCCAAAATTTTCAAAGTGAAAAACAGTTACAAACTCAATGAATAAAATAATATTATTAATAATTTAATATTATTTTCACTATTATAATAATTAATATTCAAGCAATATAAATTTGAATAAACTAACTTTCAATATCGTAATGATTATCTTTGGTATCCGAGACTATGTTGATTTGAAAGGTATACAACATCTGTTGACTTGTCAATAGTTGTTCTCAAACAACCGTTATCCATTACAATTTTGCAATTAGACACTTGAATACAGATGTTGTAGGAACTAAATATGTAGAAACATTAAAGGATGATATAAGCAGATGTTTATACAAATTTTGTAATACTTAACTTTAAGTAATATCTGACAAAAAATATATAAAAAGTAATTATGAGATCAAATTTTTATTGTTAATATTTTATAGTTTAACAAAGAACATAAACAATTAAACTTCAATCACAATTGATATTGGTTGTGCTAATACTATAAATTTAAATAATATTAGTCTTTTCAAGTTGATAATTAGAAAGGGTCGAGACCCTTAAAACTCTACGATGACAACTGTACAGATAAAGGAAGTGAAGGAAAGTTACAAAATACGACGGTCATTAATGGTAGATGTACTTTTCTTTTACTATTATTAAACAACTAAAAAATGTTAGCACAAACTTACATATTATCATTATTATTTTTATTAAGCAATTCAAACTATTTAATTTTATAGAAATGAATCTGTAAATGATATGAACTCTTTTATTGATCCTATAACTTTAAAAAAGGGGTATTGGATTTTAATAATCCCAAGTTTCACTTGTTGGCCGATAATAATCCCTACTTTAAAAATTCCCAATAATAATCCCAACTTTCAAACTTTTGGCCTCTGGTAAACCTTTTTAACAGAGGACTAACTGGGTTAGTTCCTGCTGACGTGGATGCTGACTGGACTTGCTGACGTGTACAACTTAGATGACGTGGCATTTTATTATTATTATATCCTTATAATCCTAATAATATCTAATAATAATAATCCTAAAACCCCTAATAATCAAACACCCTCATCAGATTATAAAAACAAATTGATCATAACTTAAAACCATTTCCTCCCCAGAAATCAAACACCCCAACACCCAAAACATCTAGGGTTTATCCTTCAAAACCTACAACCTAAAAACATCGATCAACGACACTTCTACTCCCAAACACAATGGCTGAAGATTCAATCTACGTTAAACTTTGGTATGGTGGTACGATTGACATTTCTACTCCCAAACACATGTATGTGAACGGTCATTCTAAGAGGGTTAAGATAGAAACTGATAAGTGTCTTTCATTGAGTTGATGGATTATGTAATGGAAACCAAATGTTATGAAACTAAAGATTTCAACTTGTATTGTACAAACCCTGAAAATGGAGTCTTGAAAAAGTTGGTTAGTGATAGAGATGTAACTGAGTTGGTGATGATGGTTGATCCAAACCAAGTTATTGAAGTATTTGCTCAAGATGGACCAATCATAGGAAGCCCAATTAGAAGCCCAATAGGAAGCCTAGTAATCAGCCCACCAAGGTGGTCAAAATCTACAGTTAAGAGGGTACCAACTGAAACATCAGCTAAACCTAGTTCAACCCTTATTAAAGCATGTACTATAGTTGAACTGTTTGCAGAAGGTAAGGAAATGTTTGCAGATGATAAGAAGAGGCTGATAAGTTAGATATTGAGGTTCAAGCTGATCAGATTTGTTGGGCTATATTTAAGTAGGTTTACGCTTGTCTTTATTAAGCCTATTTGTGTTAGTTGGGCTTAGTTTAGTTAATGGGCTTGGGTTAGGCCATGTGGGCCAAGGCTTTAGTGGACCCTATATATTGTTATGTTTGATTCATTGTTAGGGTTAGACCTTTCATTTGACAAAAACAAAACAAATATCTCTAGAGAGCTTCTCTAGAGATCATTGGTGATTGGTGTATTGTACCCGACGGTTTTCATACCGTGTGCAATACAAAGCAGCGATTATTTGTGTTTTTCATCGTTATAATCTTTTGTTCTTCACATTCAATCTTGTTTTCCGCACTCGATTGTTTGTTTGATACCCGGGTAGAGAAGATCTTGGACTTACAATTGGTATCAGAGCCATTGAAGCTATTCAAAGGCTCGGTTGTTGGTATCATTCGAAGATCAAAAGAAGTTTTTGCTGCTGCGTTTTGTCGGTTCTAACAGGTTTAACTCGCATCTATTTTTAATTTTATTTATTTTAATCGTTTTGGTGTTTTAGAATTTTTTTTTTTTTTTTTTTTTTTTTTTTTTTTTTTTTTTTTTGAACGGCAAACGTTACATCTCCTATACTATTACACCAATAATTCTATATTACAAACACCCTTGCCAAGGATTGAACCTTGGACCTCCCAACTAAGAGACATATGTCTCTACCAAGTAGGCTAGCCCCACATTGGCGGAAAACAATTGTAACAAGTTTTTGCCCAACTAAGAGACATTATTTGTTTGTTTCCAGACTATACAATTGTTTTTCATCGTTAAAAAAAAAAAAAAAAAAAAAAAAAAAAAAAAAAAAAAAAAAAAAAAAAAAAAAAAAATAGATGCGAGTTAAACCTGTTAGAACCGACAAAACGCAGCAGCAAAAACTTCTTTTGATCTTCGAATGATACCAACAACCGAGCCTTTGAATAGCTTCAATGGCTCTGATACCAATTGTAAGTCCAAGATCTTCTCTACCGGGTATCAAACAAACAATCGAGTGCGGAAAACAAGATTGAATGTGAAGAACAAAAGATTATAACGATGAAAAACACAAATAATCGCTGCTTTGTATTGCACACGGTATGAAAAACCGTCGGGTACAATACACCAATCACCAATGATCTCTAGAGAAGCTCTCTAGAGATATTTGTTTTGTTTTTGTCAAATGAAAGGTCTAACCCTAACAATGAATCAAACATAACAATATATAGGGTCCACTAAAGCCTTGGCCCACATGGCCTAACCCAAGCCCATTAACTAAACTAAGCCCAACTAACACAAATAGGCTTAATAAAGACAAGCGTAAACCTACTTAAATATAGCCCAACAATATCCCCTAGGTTTATGCTGTCTTTATCATGGCTTAGTAGGAAAAATCTTCAGATCTTGATCTTCCAATCTTGGGTTCTTTCTTGTTCTCTTGGAGGTAGCTTCACAACTTTAATCATCAGCAGCTTTTGCTTGAACATCTTGCTAAAAGAGAATGTGAGAGGAGGATTCTCAGAAGCTCTTTTCTTTGTCAATCTTCTCTTTCTTGCAACTTTTCAGGTACTTCTTCACTTGTACTTTCATTGTCAAAAGATGATTCACTTCAGGTTCTTCTGACTCAGGTACATCTTCTCAGTGTGGAGATTCATGCTTGTCAGCAACTGGAACTCTTTCATTCTTCATCAACCCCTCTTTCTTGATTTGTATCAATTCTGCAAATTCTCAGAATTTTATAAGCAAACAATTTATGCAACAGAGGGTCCAGTATATACATGAACACCAAGTACATCAGTGTACTTCAATTTTAAAATCTCAAAAAACAACCTGAATTTTGTTCGAGAATTGGTCAAATCCTCAAGAATGGTTAATTTTTTATAAAAGAAAACAAATTAAAATAAAAATTCAAACGAATTACAATGCATCTTTTTGTGAGAATCATGTGCAAGAAGATCATATCAGCTTTGTCAAACTGTAGCACACCGTTAGTATATTTGTTTTGGTATACTTATTAAAGTGCCAGAAAGCAGTCCAAGACGATTACTAGCATCGTTTATCCACTTAAACAAGCATACACACACGTCTTCAAGTCCGATATTTTTCTCATTTTTTAACGTGTGTTAGACCGAAATAACTATGTGTCCCACATCATGACATACCCCCGCGATCAAGGTATGCACAAAGCTTCTTCATAACAGGTGAGTAAATTGCTGACATCTGTATGATTTACAAGGTCAAGATCATCGGTGATCAGGTCTGCATATATCTGGATGCAACAGAGAGACCGATGGATTCTCGACCAGGGTTAGGGCAAATACCAAATGTTTCGGTATGATCATTGCTTTAGGCTTTTGATTTGTGCCTTTAGCTTGAATTCTCTTTGAGAATTTTGGGTTTTGGCATTTTCCTTATTGCTCTTTTAAGACGTCCTGACTGTGCCTAGGTCAGCATATATCTGGATGCAGCAGAAGGGCAGCCAGGACATCCCTAGATGTATCAACAATTTAAAGACCTGAAATCTCAGACTTTTGCAATCTATCAACGCAAGATTTAAGACCATAAAATCATACGCCGATGATGTGTTCCCCACAAGTTACACAGTCCTTTATCTTTAGCATTAATTTTGGACTGAGTTCGTAATGCAGCTTACCTGCCAGTACATCGTATAATGGAGCTGCAATCACACTCGATTTAATTTTCTTTTCGATTTTAAAGTGTGACAGTTCAACAGCTGATGTACTATCATTTCTTCTTTTTCGCACCACGAAATCTCATTTTCTGAATTTTCTATTGTTTTTGTATTTTTCTGTGGATATATATCCCCCTAAATTTGTGCTTAAAATTGAAAATTTAAAGAACAAATTTACAAACTAAAACTAAGAAAAATCTTTTTGTGTTTTTGTAAAACCATTTCCAAATTAAAGACCAATTACATTCAAAATTCAATGCATCAGGTTTTGAGCGTACCTTACTAGCTGATTTTGCCTCCATTATATCCTTTAAAGGAAACATACTCACTGTTTAAGAATTTTAAGATAAACGTATAAAAGAGAGATGTCACCTGTCATGTGCGTGGAACAACCGTTGTCAACATACCAGTGGTCGTCGACAATCCTCCCTGGATATCCCTGCACTAAGAAAGGAGATTAATTAAACATTGGTACCCAGGCCATCGCGGTCCTGGGCACTCCTGAAGCGTCAATGTAAGACACTTCTCTCAAGCACATGTCCTGCTTCTCATTTAGGACTGGTGTAGCTGTCGCCTTTGCTTTCCAGACTTGTTTAGGCTTAGCACACGGTTTTGCTCTGATACCAATTGTAAGTCCAAGATCTTCTCTACCGGGTATCAAACAAACAATCGAGTGCGGAAACAAGATTGAATGTGAAGAACAAAAGATTATAACGATGAAAAACACAAATAATCGCTGCTTTGTATTGCACACGGTATGAAAACCGTCGGGTACAATACACCAATCACCAATGATCTCTAGAGAAGCTCTCTAGAGATATTTGTTTTGTTTTTGTCAAATGAAAGGTCTAACCCTAACAATGAATCAAACATAACAATATATAGGGTCCACTAAAGCCTTGGCCCACATGGCCTAACCCAAGCCCATTAACTAAACTAAGCCCAACTAACACAAATAGGCTTAATAAAGACAAGCGTAAACCTACTTAAATATAGCCCAACAATATCCCCCTAGGTTTATGCTGTCTTTATCATGGCTTAGTAGGAAAAATCTTCAGATCTTGATCTTCCAATCTTGGGTTCTTTCTTGTTCTCTTGGAGGTAGCTTCACAACTTTAATCATCAGCAGCTTTTGCTTGAACATCTTGCTAAAAGAGAATGTGAGAGGAGGATTCTCAGAAGCTCTTTTCTTTGTCAATCTTCTCTTTCTTGCAACTTTTCAGGTACTTCTTCACTTGTACTTTCATTGTCAAAAGATGATTCACTTCAGGTTCTTCTGACTCAGGTACATCTTCTCAGTGTGGAGATTCATGCTTGTCAGCAACTGGAACTCTTTCATTCTTCATCAACCCTCTTTCTTGATTTGTATCAATTCTGCAAATTCTCAGAATTTTATAAGCAAACAATTTATGCAACAGAGGGTCCAGTATATACATGAACACCAAGTACATCAGTGTACTTCAATTTTAAAATCTCAAAAAACAACCTGAATTTTGTTCGAGAATTGGTCAAATCCTCAAGAATGGTTAATTTTTTATAAAAGAAAACAAATTAAAATAAAAATTCAAACGAATTACAATGCATCTTTTTGTGAGAATCATGTGCAAGAAGATCATATCAGCTTTGTCAAACTGTAGCACACCGTTAGTATATTGTTTTGGTATACTTATTAAAGTGCCAGAAAGCAGTCCAAGACGATTACAGCATCGTTTATCCACTTAAACAAGCATACACACACGTCTTCAAGTCCGATATTTTTCTCATTTTTTAACGTGTGTTAGACCGAAATAACTATGTGTCCCACATCATGACATACCCCCGCGATCAAGGTATGCACAAAGCTTCTTCATAACAGGTGAGTAAATTGCTGACATCTGTATGATTTACAAGGTCAAGATCATCGGTGATCAGGTCTGCATATATCTGGATGCAACAGAGAGACCGATGGATTCTCGACCAGGGTTAGGGCAAATACCAAATGTTTCGGTATGATCATTGCTTTAGGCTTTTGATTTGTGCCTTTAGCTTGAATTCTCTTTGAGAATTTTGGGTTTTGGCATTTTCCTTATTGCTCTTTTAAGACGTCCTGACTGTGCCTAGGTCAGCATATATCTGGATGCAGCAGAAGGGCAGCCAGGACATCCCCAGATGTATCAACAATTTAAAGACCTGAAATCTCAGACTTTTGCAATCTATCAACGCAAGATTTAAGACCATAAAATCATACGCCGATGATGTGTTCCCCACAAGTTACACAGTCCTTTATCTTTAGCATTAATTTTGGACTGAGTTCGTAATGCAGCTTACCTGCCAGTACATCGTATAATGGAGCTGCAATCACACTCGATTTAATTTTCTTTTCGATTTTAAAGTGTGACAGTTCAACAGCTGATGTACTATCATTTCTTCTTTTTCGCACCACGAAATCTCATTTTCTGAATTTTCTATTGTTTTTGTATTTTTCTGTGGATATATATCCCCCTAAATTTGTGCTTAAAATTGAAATTTAAAGAACAAATTTACAAACTAAAACTAAGAAAAATCTTTTTGTGTTTTTGTAAAACCATTTCCAAATTAAAGACCAATTACATTCAAAATTCAATGCATCAGGTTTTGAGCGTACCTTACTAGCTGATTTTGCCTCCATTATATCCTTTAAAGGAAACATACTCACTGTTTAAGAATTTTAAGATAAACGTATAAAAGAGAGATGTCACCTGTCATGTGCGTGGAACAACCGTTGTCAACATACCAGTGGTCGTCGACAATCCTCCCTGGATGTCCCTGCACTAAGAAAGGAGATTAATTAAACATTGGTACCCAGGCCATCGCGGTCCTGGGCACTCCTGAAGCGTCAATGTAAGACACTTCTCTCAAGCACATGTCCTGCTTCTCATTTAGGACTGGTGTAGCTGTCGCCTTTGCTTTCCAGACTTGTTTAGGCTTAGCACACGGTTTTGCCACTTTCGGAGTAGCAGCTTTCAGTTTCTTAGGTTGCTTCGACTTATGTGGTTGAATAACCTTCCGTTTGCTCTTGGCAGCATTCCAGTCTCCATCAGATGGTTTAACTTTGGGATTCATGTTCTTCCTTGCCTTAGGTTTATCAACCTTCATTGGCTTGGAGTAGTAGCTATCCCTAGGCGTAACCTTCTGATGTTGTCGATAATAGGGCACATAAGGACGACTTGTGCAGTTCCTTGCAATGTGACCGGGTCTTCCACAGTTGTAGCATGTCTGCTTCTTTGCATATGAAGCATATCCCGGTCTGTTTGATCCCACTGATGAATGTGAGTGATGGGATCTGTTGGATGATTTGTTTGCATGCTTCTTAAAGTTTCTGCTCTGCTTAGAACATCTTGAACACCCGTGTGAACAAGATTGTGCTTGTGATGATGACTGTCCTTGAACTTTCTGTTTAAATTCAGGAACCTGCTCAGAAGAGTTAGCACAGGTAGTTTTTCTATGTGGTGGCACATATTTATCGGTCGTGCCATTAACAGATAGCTCAGAAACAGTCTTTTGCACATATGGTATAGCATCTGCAGACAAATTAGACTGTTTCACACAAACACCTGCATTGTTAGTGCAAACAAGATCATCCCCCTCAACCTTAACCTCTACTTTCACTGAATCTGCACATGAAGTAGAAGCATCAGTAACGTTCACACATTTAAATTCAGGGACTATTGGCTTTACCACACCCACGCCAACAGTCTTGGATGAGGGATACTGACATTCTTGTTTAATCTCGACTGGCCTTGAGCACACAAATTTTTCAGATTCTGGCTCAGTCGAGGGTGTGACATTTGATTCAGACGAGCCACTTGATTCAGAAACTTGTGGTGGCTCTACTAAATCCCTCGTTGACTCAGCTGCTCTAAAGGACTTACAGCTGGATTCACTCGATTCAACTGATACTGATTTTTCAGATTCGGTTGTTTCGGGTGATTCACATTTGGAGTCACTTTCAGAAATCGGTGGGGCAGCTGGTTCAACGGTAAGTTGTGCCATGTACTTTTCACAGAGATTTTTGAAAGTTTGCATGAAATCAAACTCAAAGGGCACATTTGAGTCTGATTGGCCGGTCGGTTCAGTTTGCTCAATTTTCGGTTCAGTTTCAAAAACGGTGTCTTTTAAGACGTCATTCAATTTATTTGTGTCATTTGAAACTGGAACTTCATCTCTCCTCACATCAAACACTCTGTCAATTTCTTTATTTTTCTCAAAATTTAACGTCTCGGTCTGCTTTGAAGCATCTTGAGACTTGACAAAGGTTTTTGATGGAGCCTGCTCCTGCTTTGGTTGTTTGTTCTTGGGTTTAGAAATTCGGACAGGGACTGATTTAGGTTTGAAGATCTCAACTTGATCCCTTGATGCTCGACTGGTTGGCTCTTCTATTGGTGGACCGTATCCTTTAACAGGCAGAGCCAACAACTCTTCATCCGACATAGGAATTGAAGAATAGTTTTCATTGAAAGGTGGAGGAATTTCCACAAATCCAATTCCCTTATTCCTCACGTCCTTTGGTCTTAACCTTAACTGGGTATTGATCATTTTTTCAACTTTGGGACTAGAGCAATCGAACTTTTTAAAATGAAAATCGGCATTTTCAAATTTAGATTTTAAGTCGATCAATTCCGCGGTCAAAGTATCAGACAGTCGTTTGAAATGTAAATATCGACACTTGTGATCACTCACCTCCTGATGCAAGCGCTTGATATCGAGTTTTTGTTGTTCGACCATTTCTTTATAAGAATTAAATTTCTTTTTAATGTCCCAAGTGGCCATTTTCTCGTATTCAAGCTGCTTGAATGCGGAGAGAGTTTCTTCTCTAAAACCTTTAATTTTTAATCTGCATCGTTCAGTACAACATGATTCAGCTAAAATGTCAGCGTGTACCTCAGATGCGGATGGCACATGGTCACTCTGTTGTGCCATGAAAGCTTGAGCAGCGTGAGCGGCAGGAGCAGCAGATGTGATAGTAGCAGCACGAGCGGCAGAAATGGCGGGAGCGGTAGGAGCGGAAGAGCACATTTCACCATAGAAATCACTTTGAGAAGACATTCTTGATTTATTAACTGTGATTCCCCAAGACATTTTGAATTTTTCTTGAAACTTGATCCCCCACAAATTTAGACGTTCCACGAAAAATTTTAGATCGAGCACCGGGCGTCCAACCGTAGTCAACCGTCAAAACGTATTCAGTAACGTCAAAACCCCCAAATTAAGCCTTGTGTACACCAAACAATACTACCACTATTATTATTATTATTATTATTATTATTATTATTATTATTATTATTATTATTATTATTATGAAACCAGATTTCAAAACCATCAAGTAATACTTTATTTAGATTTGCACTCTTTCACACCACGTGCCCTTGTCATGATGCCACAACCATCTTTGGAGGAAGATATTATTTAACACTTCTTTCTCTCTTTCCAAGAACAATGATCGTTGCTCTCCTCTTTCTTCTTTACTTTAACTTAATAATTCAACAAACCAATCTGCTCTCTCTCTCTTCTCAATAAACACTTTTGCTTGCAAACACAACCCCCAATTCTCACAGACGATGCAAATCTCCTCTGTTCTTAAGTCACTGAAATTTCTCTTTCTCTTTCTTCATGAACACCAACTATTATCTCTCACAAGATCTGCTCCTCTTTCTGTTTACAAATTTGATAATGAACACCACAATAACCTTCTTCTATATCTGTTAATAGTGACGCCCCTCTCTCGATTTGCGTGCAGCAACCAAGAACAACCACCGCCTTGGTGGTTGATTTTTGGGTGGGTTTGGGTTTGGTTGAAGGTGGTGGCGATGGCGGGTTGAAGGAGCAGGTTTCGTGTGATGATGGGTTCTGATCGGAGGATGGTTTCCCGCTATCTAATGATGACGGGTTTTAATGAGTTTGATTTCTGGGTGGGTGTTTCGAGTTGGGTGAGATGTTTGGATTTCTGACTTGTTGTTTCCGGCTGAAGTGTTTCTGGGTTTGGGTTAGAGTTCGGTATGGTGACAGTGGGTGTCCGGGTTGAAGTTGATTTGCCGGGTTCAGGTTGGTGACCGGGTTTCAGATCAGCGACTACGATGGTAGGTGACGAGGTGGAAATGATGTGTCCGAGCTGAGTTGTGCTGTGTCCGAGGAGGTGAGATGTGTCCGAGGACCAAAGGTGTGTCCGAATGAAGAAAGAGTGTCCGAGCTCAAGGGAGTGTCCGAGGTGAAGGGGTGTATCCGAGTGCGGTGTCCGAGCTCGATGTATGCTGTGTCCGACCAGTGGTGGTGTGTCTGATAGAAGGTGTTGATGTTGGAGGCGTGTGTCCGAGGTGAACCTTTGTGTCCGAGTTGGGTGTCCGATGAGCTGTGTCCGAGTGGTGGTCTGTGTCCGATGTGGATTGATTGTGTCCGATAAGGTGATGGGTGTCCGAGTTGGTTTGTACTGTGTCCGAGCTGGGGTGTCCGAGTGACGTGGCGGGTGTCCGAGTAGTGGCTGTGTCCGAGCTCTCTGCTGTTTCCGATGTCGAGGTGTTTCCGATGGATGAGATGTGTTACCAGATGTGGCTTTCAAAGTTTGACTTTTCTCTCTCCACAAAATTGACTGGAAGAGATAATTTCTTTATTTTGGAAATAGATTGACCCTCAATATTTGAAATTAATATCCACCAAATTTTGTGAGACTTTTCCAAACGAAGTCCCTAAAATCTTGCCAACACCATTAATAGCCTTACAAACAAGATTAAACACCTTATTTTCAAATAAAATTTACTTGTTCTTCGTGTTCTTGAATAAAAACAGATCTGCAAAAATTCTAAAACACCAAAACGATTAAAATAAATAAAATTAAAAATAGATGCGAGTTAAACCTGTTAGAACCGACAAAACGCAGCAGCAAAAACTTCTTTTGATCTTCGAATGATACCAACAACCGAGCCTTTGAATAGCTTCAATGGCTCTGATACCAATTGTAAGTCCAAGATCTTCTCTACCGGGTATCAAACAAACAATCGAGTGCGGAAAACAAGATTGAATGTGAAGAACAAAAGATTATAACGATGAAAAACACAAATAATCGCTGCTTTGTATTGCACACGGTATGAAAACCGTCGGGTACAATACACCAATCACCAATGATCTCTAGAGAAGCTCTCTAGAGATATTTGTTTTGTTTTTGTCAAATGAAAGGTCTAACCCTAACAATGAATCAAACATAACAATATATAGGGTCCACTAAAGCCTTGGCCCACATGGCCTAACCCAAGCCCATTAACTAAACTAAGCCCAACTAACACAAATAGGCTTAATAAAGACAAGCGTAAACCTACTTAAATATAGCCCAACAAGATTGATACTGAGGAGGAGGCTGATAAGTCAGATTCTGAGGAAGAAACTGAGTTTGATATTGAGAAAGAAGCTGAGTTTGATAGTGAGGAAGGTGAGAGTGATTCTGAGAAAGAAGCTGATAAGGTTGATAGTGAGAAAGAAGAGGAATTTAGTTACCCTAAATCAAATCCATTTGGATATCTTGAAGATGAAAATGATGATAATGACTCTGTGAATGATTATGTGATTAGTTGTACAAGAGAAGCTTGAGCTAGAGAAATCATGGGCCTATCATTGTGAGGTTTTTCCATCATCATTGAATGTGTTCCAAGTGAGGGATTATGATGATGTTTCTATAGACCTGATGAAGAGAACTTGCAGCTGTAAAAAATGGGATTTGACAAGAATACCTTGTAAGCATGTGTGTGCTATAGTAGGATTTTTAAACAAGAATGTTGAGGAGTATGTTGCTGACTATTATCATAAGGACACATTCATGAAGACATATGAGTACACCATTCCACCCTTGCCTAGTGAGAAATACTGGCCACTTGTTGATTTTCCCTGGACCCTTCTCCCATCAAGAGTCAACCAGGCAAACCAAAGAAGAACAGGAAAAGGGATCCACATGAAAATCCTAAGAAAAACGGGAAGTTGACTAAGCATGGTTCTAAGATGAGTTGCATTAATTGTGATGGAAAGGGACATAACAAGAGAAGTTGCACGAAAAAGGGTAAAAGACCACTTGAAACTGGTAGTGGTAGTAAGAATCCAAGGGGAAGGCCAAAGAAGCCAAGAGTGCAAGCTAGTCAATCAACAGAACCTAGTCAAGTTACCCAACAGGCCAGTCAAGGTAGTCAGGATCCAAGTCAGCAAAAGAAGTCAAAGAAAAAGCCACTTTCAAAGTCAAAGCTTAAGAGGATGGCTAAATGATGTTGTTTTATGTTTATGTTGTTTTTGATGTTTATGTTGGCTTAAACTCTATGTATTTTGCTACTTTGGTCACTTATGTTTATGTCTATGATGAGCCGGTCGTCACGGGTCATACAAAACCTAAATAACCTAGGTAGCCAGGGTAAGTAGGGTATCGAATCCAAGGAGCGTGTGGTTAGTGAATGTTGTTTAGTTGATTGGAAAATATTTATGAAGGTGTCTAATTGATTATGAAGCTTGCTATTGTATTCATTTAAGATTATGTGAAAATATTTTGATTGTTTTAGTAAAACTTGAAATTAAATTGCAATGAAAGTAATTAGTAGAAATGAGTTGTAAACAATGATAAATAAAGATTCACACCCGGGTTTCAACAATTGATTACTAAGGCTCTAACAAATGGGGCAATTATAATTATTGCAAATGATGTACGCGGGTTGGTTGTCTCATTAGGTGTAGGTATCAAGAATCATCAACATCTATGATGGACGATAATATACTTTATAACTCTAGAACATACAACCCTAGATTTGTGTTGAAGCAAGGAACCATGTTCATGACACTAGAAATTGGCACAAGATCAATTAACTAAAATGGCTTCAACATAAGATTAATCGTAATTCAACACAATTGTTTGACATTCAAAAGCAAATATAAAATAGAAAATACCCAAATGTTTAGAACCCTAGAATCAATGTTTTACACCCGGATATGAATAAGAGTTTAGCCTAGCATGGCCATAGAATTCTTCAACTGTTCGTGTTCTTCAATCTTCAACCTTGAAATCTTGAATTCTGAGAAGGTGATGAAAAGATGATTGTAGGATGGATTTGGATTTTTTGGTGTAGAGATGAAGTATGAGGGATGATGAGAGATTACTCTCAAAACTTCATTATATAGTCTCCATTGTCAAACTCCTCTTAATGATCATTTAGTTTAGTCAAAGTCTTGGTCAATAGTCTTGGTCAAAGTCTTTGGTCAAAGTCTCTGGTCAAAGTTTCTGGTCAAAGTCCCATTAATTTTCCTAAAAACATTGATTTCTTTGACTTTGACTTTGACTAACAGTGTCCGTCAGCGACGGGCCTTCACCAGTTTCTCCATCTTTCTTCTTTGTTTTCTTTCCTGAATCATCCTAGCTCCAATCCAAAGCTTCGTTTAGCTCCGAAATACACCTTAAACTTTGTTAAACCTGCAAAACGCAAATTTTATCAAAGTAGTGTGTCCAAAACCATAAAATTGCATAAAAAATACAATCTTAAACACGAAACGACTAAGATTTCCCCCGCGTATCAGTCTAGTATGTTTATGTTGGTTTAAGTATGTTATGTTGGTTTAAGGGTCATATATTTTGGTACATTAATTGCAATAATGGTTTCATGGCCTGTTTATGTTACAGTTTTTGTTGAATATTGTTCTAAGTATCTTGCAGCTTATGATTACTGACCCATTTGACTGTTTTGACAATTTTGACATTAATTACAATATGTTGCAGCTTGTGTTGATTATTCTTCATGGAAGTTTTGATAAGTTTGGGGTATTGACCCATTTGGTCTAAAGACTGTTTTGTGTTGAATATGGGGTATTGACCCATTTGGTCTAAACACTGTTTTGTGTTGAATATGGGGTATTGACCCATTTGGTCTAAACACTGTTTTGTGTTGAATATGGGGTATTGACCCATTTTGGGGTATTGACATGATCTGCACATATTCAATGTTACACAACATTCACCAAAATTTGCTCTGCACATATTGACATGTCTAGTATGCACAACACATTTATCATTGAAAACAAATACTAAACCATTAAATAGAGGTTTACATTACATAAAGTCAAACAAGTACAAAGGTCAACCATATTGCCAAGACAACAACTACAAACCCTAATACATTTTCCCTACTTAAGACATTCTTCTTAATTGACAACTTCTAAACTCATAAAATCCTTTTTGACTTCCAAACTCATAACTACCTTTCCAAAAATTTAGAACTAGTTTTTTTTTTTTTTTTGAAAAGTTAATCTCCTGCATTCATGCAATCGGATCCTACCATATCCACCAACAATAATCCATCCAAACTCACGTGAATTAATAATCATGGACCACAAACAATCTCTACATTTATGAATAACCATATTATACTAAATCTTCAAGAACACATTATGAACAACAATATGGCGCACCCAATCCCATCACAATCAATCAATTTAAAACCCGCTGTAAACTTCAAAACTACTATTCGGTATCACGTCAACTATGAGTTTTAGCGGAAATAAAACCCAAAATCAAGAGAAATCGTGAATCGAGAGGCGGTTAGACCATCCGATTCGTAACCATGCTCTGATACCACTGTTAAAACGTGTGGGACCGATACTACATCACCAATCACTCCTGATTATCTCCACAAGACATCAAACCGAATATATAAAACAATAAATAATATATGTGTAAAAACAAGAATCTTACTTTCATATATGATAAACAAATCGGCACAGATTCTTCATACATACACATACATACGTTGTTGAATGGGACGCTGGCCTGAGGTGAGCTCAACCTCAGGCCAACCTGGACTAGACCACACACAATAGTCTTCTCCTAGAGACTGCTGCAACTCTCTCTTAGAAACCCTAAACCCTTACACAAATATATATATATATATATATATATATATATATATATATATATAGGCTAACTAATCAACTAAACTTGGGCTGGGCCTTAGGCATATCGCCTGGGCTACCACAATTGCCCCTATTCTAGTTCTATTAGACTAAGCCCATACGAGTTGCATAGCCACGGTCACAAATGCACCAACAAACTCCCCCTTGACCGTTGCTATCAACTCTGACAAACACTGATAATCATCAGTCACAAAACATGCACTAACACAACACACCCTATATCTTTTCACTAGCTACTAAAAACACGGACTACTCTTGGAGGATGAGCACCAATCGAATGCAAGCACAAGAAGCCACCCTCGTCTAACTATCAAACAAAGCCTACTATCCTAAGAAAAGCCTCTAACTTTCTTATCCACCTATAACCAATCGTCCAAGACAAAAGAGGGACAAGGAAGCTTGAAACAATGGTCAATACTTTCACTAGAATGTATAAGATCCAAAGAAGAGCACTGAAGGGGTAGGGTACCGCTTTCAGGCGCACCCTACCCGCCATACAAAAAAGCCTCCACTAGATGTTCTAACACCCGCGGGAAGAATCACTTCCAGGAGCACCACAGCGCCAAAGGCGCAGGGTCACCAGTTGGCAACACCCAAAGACACTCCCCTTGGACACCAACTTGCTTCCTCCCGTCAGATGTCAGCTGACAAGTGGTCAGCTGTCTGACATCTGACGCCCCTGCACACCATCCACAGCACGCCACGTGTGTGGTGGACGAAGAACCTCCCAAACTGCCAACCACGAGGTGACACGTGGTCCAATCAGAAGAAGCCCTCCCCAACTTGGATCACTTTATCTAACCAAGGGTTAGGATCCAACTAAGGGGGCCTACCAATTAACCGGCCCGGTCCCCAGGCCCGGCCCATTAAGAGATGAATGGGCTCCAGAATCCTTGGCCCATGCATCTCCTATAAAAGGAGGACGCAACCTCCTTTCTCTCAACGAAAATACTAGCCAAGAAGAGCGAACACACTTGTACTTCCACTTGTATCGTTATTCACACTATACATTAATAAAGATCATCTTTCACAGTGGACGTAGATCTTACTAGATCGAACCACTTATATCTTTGTCCATGATTGCTTGTCATTCGTGTATATAACCATAGATCAACCATCGTTGTGAGCGAAGGATTATACCCTGCTGCGAACACGAGTCGTTACCTCATATTCCATACAAACCCCACCCTTAACCCCGTGTATACTCGTTGTTTCTTCAAGCACCACCTCCTATGCTAAGTCAACTTCCCCTTTTGTTTTGCTAGTTCCCAATGGCGGCTCATGCTTGGAACAAGCATGCTAACTTGTGGCATTCATCATACACCAAAATGTGATTAAAGTGTCTAAACATTACACTATCCTATGGAGGATTACTTTCCATTTCTTTTGTTTGTCATCAAGCCAATCGACCCTATATAAGAAGCCTTGAGAAATCACTTCATTTCACACCACAAAAACTTCCTAAACCTGTATATACCTCGGCCGAACCCCCTCCTCTTGTGGCAATCCATCCTCTTGATCCAAGTAATTCGAAGCACAAGCCTAGGAGCTCAAAGGAAGGCCTCAACAACCCGTGATCTTCCATACTAGGTAAGTTATCATCTACAAGCTTGGGTTCCATCCATTTCTTTCATTCGGCTTGATAATACACTCGACCCCAAGTCCTTTTTGATCACATTCTACTGGGCTTAACATTATTTTGTGGTAATCATGTCATTAAACTAAGTTATTACTTCTAAAATCCATCACACAAATGACATGATGTTATATGCAAAGTTTTTAGAAATAAAGTTCATGGTATACGCCTTCTTATAATAACAATCGGCTAGATAGAAACACCCCTAACTCGAGCAAGGTTTAAGCATCAAAACACTTCTTGAATCACCACACTAAGAACCGGTTTTTAATTAACAAACTCATGGTTTTGAACACTTAAAACTAAGGTATTTTTGGAAGAAAACTATGATCAGATTTCAACTAACATACACTTTGGCACATTGAAATGCTTCGGCCATGCCTTATCAAGCTAAGATTAGTCGATTTTGATCCAAAAACGATCAACTCTTGAAGCTATGGCATGAGTTAGCTTCGGCTACAATGTAATTACCGTTGCGCTATTCGCTAACAATACTAAACGTTGTATTGTACAGTTAATCAAATGAATTATGGTTTTTAACGCGTTAATAATTACTATTGCACCATTCGCTAACAATACTAAACGTTGTATCCCGTAGCGAAGCGCGGGGGTAAATACGTAGTTATAGTTTTATTACCATTAAAGAAACTAGTTATCGGATTCTTGTAAGGATGAAGGAGTGCTCAATGAGTACCTAGGATTTTACCAATTTTACCATGTCACTATTACCCTAAACTATTTTAAAAACTTTAATATGTGGCAACAATACCTTGAATCATCGCCCTCACCATTTTATTCTTCTCTGTCTCCTCTCTGTTTCCCTCTTTCTTTTACACTGCCTTAATTGGTAGCTACCAACTGATTTGGGTATATCTGAATAGGTGGCAGGGGTGTACCTGATTTTCGTATCCTACCTGAGAACGGCCCTTCCTCCCTAACTTCCACATGTTAAGTTTCAATCTCTCAAAAATCACTATTCACTTGTCATTTTAATGTTCTCGTTGTTGGGTTTATTCTCCTTTAGTTGTTTTTGTTTGATATGGATTTCTCTACGACCTTGTTTTAGACGTATGAGTAAGAGAAGTCAAAAAGAAATTATTTGGTAGATCATAAACATCAAAACGTATCAAAAAATAGCAAGTAAACATGCCTAACCATATAACAATTTACATCTTTTCTTGTTACAACATTAAACATACACTCGAACATCATAAAAAGACCCATCTATCATACATATCATACATCATAACCGGGATTCACTGTTTGTTGAACATCACCATAGCTTTCCAACTCATCGATATCGTCTGGGCTTCCCAAGAACAATGGAAGCCTTTGATGCATTTTAATAGGCTGAATCGACAGTATTCGGTGCTTACCGTCAGACCCTTTTCCACCTGCTTGCTCCGCTAGAAAACTCAGCGGGTTTGCCTCGTAAACAAGTCGAAGATGGTCTCTAGGATTCATCGCCACTCCACCGTACATCAAAGTTCTGTGGAAATCAGCAACTAATGAACAGATATAGCGCGCTGAGTACTTTTTAGGGAACTTGCCTCTGCCTTGTCTTATTGTGTCTATGTACCGTCTAAGACCCTCGGGCCAGTCAAAATACCGAGCATCGTTGACTGAATAGATTTGACCTGAAACATCAAATAGTCGTGCAAATGAGCAGTAGGTTGCAAATAGGTATCCAACGAAAACGAGCCCAGAGTCACAAATGGGCATGCAAATGAGGTATCTTTTTTAATACCACGAGACCAAAAAATAAATTATCTAACTTTGCACTCTTTCAGAAAATAGTAAATTACCTCGAGGAGGGATCTTGATGTTCGGATGTGTGAGAACAAAGTCACCCGTCGAATGATCCAAAGTGAACGCGTGTGCACCAGAACCGAAGCTGGTGCAAAGTATGGTTGCCGATGAATAAAGAACATAGCCAGCAGCAATGAGCTGCTGCCGCTCTGCAACGAGTTTAGCATTGCCTTCTCTTCCACTGGAAGACTGTCGAGTTCAATCAGCCGGTTATAGATCCCAAAAATGGTTCCAGTTGGGATGGAGGCGTCAATATTACGAGACCCGTCTAGAGGATCTGTAACCACCACAAATGGGCCATCATCGGCTATCCAAACAGGAGCGTCGTCTTCTTCGGAAGCCATGACCGCAACTTTTCCAGAGTTCCTTAAACAAGATAAGATGATCTCGTTCTGGAAATTTAGAGACAATTTAATTCTGTGTTTACTGTAAATTATCAAACAAATTATGGACCACATTAGGGGTGTTCAACGAATCGAATAACGAATTTTCGAATTATTCGAATCGAATTTCTCGAATTTTTAATATTTTTACCTGAATTCGTATTCGATTCGTATTCGCTTAAAATTCAAATTATTCAATTCGAATAAGGAACTCGAATTCGAATCGAATTCGAATAAATTCGCTTTAGTTCAAATTCACCATAAATAATAAATTGTTTTACATTTACTTTTAAAACTAATACAAACTCATTATTTTAACATATAAAATACAAATCCACAAAATTGATAAGCAACAATATGTCAAATAAGGGAATAGTAAAAATAGTAGAGAATATATTTTGTTAGAGTTTTGTGATGTATAAGGTAAATATGCAAAATATGGTTATGGTAAAAGTTGTAGACATTATGGATTCTTAGAGTTTGACAAAAATTTAGAAGTTCTATTTTTCAATGTGTATATTTGTGTATATAATAATGTGTATGTGTGTATATATATTTAAAAAAATATACATGTACAGTTTTTATTCGAATTTCGAATCGAATCGAATTTAAAATCATAAATTCGTATTCGATTCGTATTCGATTTACTGGACTCGAATTCGAATTGAATCGAATTCGAATTCTTAATAATCGAATCGAATTCTTGGTAATCGAATCGAACTAATTCGAATTTCGAATTTTTCGAATCCGAATCGAATTCTGGACCTAAAACATTTTAGACATCTTTTATATTTTAGAATTTGACATAAAACAATGGATCATTTTAAGCTGTGACATAAACATAATTTTAAACCTTTAAAATCCCATCCAGTTAAACATGTCAAGCCCACGAACAGAGCAGGTCGACCTAGCGTCACCCATTTAACAATATGTGCTAGCGTACCCGGACCGTTTGCACTAAACCAAAGCCCAAAGATTTCATGTTAGATTCATGGATGTGTTCCCGAGTTAACTAAACGAGAGAAAAGAAAAGAAATGAAAGGAAAGATGTGTTCCCGAGTTTCATTAAAGGAAGGAAAAGAAAGGAAAACAAAATATGGTTTGTTCCCGATTTTCATTAAAGGAAGGAAAAGAAAGGAAAAGAAAGGAAATGGAAGGAAAACTAGTTAAAATCCTTTAGTTTAGTTTTTCTTCCGATTTGAAAGGAAACGGAAGGAAAGAACATTTATCCTTTCTTTTCATTTCCCTTCCTTTCCTTCAATTCTTTTCCTTTCTTTCCCTCTTTAAGTTAACTTAGGGAACACAACGTAAAAATACAAAACTTTAATCCCCAAAACACTAGTAAAACTGATTTCAATAACCACAAATAGGCTAACAAAACCAGATTTTTATTTCTCGTAAATATTTAAAAAAAAAAAAATTTAATTTTGACATAAAATACCAATCAATCACTTTAAGCTGCACATAAATCAAATTTTTAAGAGAATTAAAATAATAAACAGGTTAAAAGCGCTAACACCTAAACCCACAAGGTCGACCCGATCACAACCTGCTTAGCTAAACGTGTTAACAGGCAAATTTCACACCGTTGACTTCACTACCAAAACACAATTGACTTTTACTTTTGACTTTTGAGGTCAAAACTCAAAAGGGTTAACCTTTCAACACCAAAATTAGCAACAAAAGAGGATTATTATACGTACAGAAACAATGTCAAGAGGTTTAGGCTTATCTCTACCGGACCCCACATCACCACCATCACCATCACTTTTCCCAAGACTAGAATTAACCGGAGATGCAACCAGAGCAGCAATCTTTTTAAAAGCATACTCTAAATGACTATACAAAACCACCAAATCATCACCCACATCCTCTCCTGCTTTGCTAGCAAACTCAGTGACAGTAACAAAGGCATGACTATTGGTGTCTGTTTTAGAGTTGATTTTAAATGATTTAGTAAAAGTGGAAGTCATGGGTGTGGAGATACGGTGGTTGGGGAGTTTGGGGCGGAAGTGAAGAGGGGTTAATTTTGGTGGGAAGTTGTGGATGAGATTGAGATTATTATGAAGTGGGGATGGGGTGGTGGTGGGTGAAGGTGATTGCATTCTATGGTTGTGGGGGTTGGAGGTGATTGATGTTCATGTGGAAAGTGTGTGTTTTGTGTGAATTGATTCCTTTCGAAGTTACTAGACTTGGGAGTACGGTGCAAACGAGCGGTGCAGCTTGCGAGCTACTCGAGCTCAGCTCGATAAAAAGCTTGTAATGAACTTAGTCGAGCTTAAGCCAACAAAGCTCGTTTATTAATCAAGCTCAAACATATCATGTGAAGCTCGTTAAGTTCGTCGAGCCTTAAAGTAATATTTGATTTATTAATATTTAATGATACTTACCCCTCACTTAAGTTTATTTACTGAACGAGCTTAGGTGAGCTTCTCTATTGAGTTCGCGAGCCTATTATTTATATTGTATTTATTCAATATATTAACTAATAAATAGTAAATAAAGCAAGCTCTAGCTTAAGAAATTTCTAACGAGCCGAGCTTTGAAAACAAAACTCCAACTGAGACGATCTCGAGCTCTCATAAGTTTTTGAGCTCGGGCTCGGCTCGTTTGCACCCCGAACAAATAAATAGTAAACAAGGCGAGCACGAGCCGAGCTTGAGAGCATAGAAAGCGTGAAGGTAGGAGTTTGTGTGGGCCCATTTTTTAAACGGCTACATGACCGTTTAAAATTAATAATTTCTCTTTATATATATTTTTACACAATATTCTCTTTATTTCTCATAAAAAATGGCAAGAGGATATTTGAGTGAAAATGAAGACAAAACTTTGGTTACCTCTTTGATTAACGTGAGCGAGAACGTGTAAGCAGAAACAACATCATTTGGAGGAGTTGTTTTTCATAATTCCGTCAACATTTAGGTTAAAGATATTGCTATTTGGACCACCTTCCTTCAAGGTTTAGGGAATTGAAAATGAAGGTTTCCCTATTTGACCGAGTATATAACATCTCACGATTGCTTGCGGTACGGTGGAACGGATGAGGAAATGATTGTCTAGGCCCTTTGCGAACACGACTCACTCCACCAGAGAAGATTTTCTCACACCTCTTCATGAAAATTACTAAGAAACCATCCTCATTTAGCCCCTTCCGCAAAATTAACTTTAATTAAGTATATTGTTTAAGTTTAATTAGGTATTTTGTTTGAGTTTATTTATGTATTTATTTTAATATGTATTTTGTTCAAGTTTAATTATGAGGTGATACTTTCTACTATAAAGAACCAAATAAAGAATTGGCTCCCTCCAATGGTTAATGCTACTGTTTCAGTCTTATTTTCCCAAAGAATAAGCTCTCTAGCACTGATGACGGATGACACCTACCAATTGCCCAAAACG
Source organism: Ambrosia x helenae (assembly GCA_030844895.1). Classification (NCBI taxonomy): domain Eukaryota; kingdom Viridiplantae; phylum Streptophyta; class Magnoliopsida; order Asterales; family Asteraceae; genus Ambrosia; species Ambrosia x helenae. The sequence continues at coordinate 203,345 of JAUTDX010000276.1, read as the reverse complement.
TCAAACCAACCTTTGTGATATCACTCAATGAAAGTTTTCTTTTAAGGCAGTGATCAAGAACAAAACAATTAACAACAATAAATTCCAACTCCACTTCTTTTTCTCGGCCATTTCACCCATACCCGAAAACCCATCCCTTGCCTTGTCCATACCGGAATGGCATGACGCAAGGCCGTCCCTGAAAATTTAGGTGCCTGGGCCGAGCCGTGAAAAATGTGCCTCTTAGTCTTAGGTCTTTTAAGCAATGTTTTCATAACCGAAACGGATGTTGAATCGGTGTCCTTGTTGTTCCCTAGGCGGACTGCTCGAACCAGATATAGAACTGAAAGTGTCGTAATAATTATAAAAATTAATATGTTTGGCTAATTGGCTCATAAAAAAACCACAATTTCTTAAAATTCCATAATTTGAAGGGCCATTATTTTTCATGGCTAGAGTTCAAAAGTTCTTTAATAAAAAATGAATTTGACTTGCACCATGTGCAAAAGCGTGAGACAACTACTGTTTTATAGTACTACTATATATTAAAATTTACTGCAAAAGCTGCACAACTACTGTACTACAACATAAATCTCAAGTAACACACTTCAACTTTTTTATTAATTATGTCGTATCCTTCCAATCTAGTTTTTCATGTATGACTCATCTTCTTCCTTATCTACTCTTCATCTTCTTGCGTTTATATCCAGTGATGTTCAAGATGAAATCTTTTTTTGGGGTCGAAAACAGAAAGAAAATATTTGTAGAAGGAAAACACTCGTCACCGTTCAAAGTGCCCCTCTAGAAATCGGGCCCGGGCCGGGAGTCCTCCCTGAACCCTCTCATCACCGGCACTAGCATGACGCCATGATCAATGAGTTTCAAACACTTATTAAAAATAATACTTGGGAGCTTGTACCGCGACAGGCAGATATGAACATTATTAGAAGCATGTGGCTATTCAAACATAAATCTTACAAGGCTGTCTATTAGTGTTCACAGATTGACACTCGATATTACTTTATTTACTATAGTATGACCGGTACACTTCCCATGTTGTGCGGTTTAGCTTGGGAATTCCATTTAAAACTAGTTATGTGAGTTACAGATTTTATATATACACCAACACACATCAAATAGCCATTTGATAACCACCCTCATTTTTTTTATGGACGTGCTATCCCTGACGGTACATATTGCTTAGGCTGTCGTTCCTCGAGAAACATACGAGTTTTCTTTGGAAACTCAAATTTTGTTTATATGCGCTGTGTTCAACACGATCCTAAATTATTTTACTTTTCTGTTTTATGCAACTTAGTACCACAATTTTTTTATTTTCAACTTTGGTCACTCATACTTTTCATCTTTCGAAATTTTTCGTTCTATGTCATTCTAAAGCTTACAAGTTAAGACGATGCAATGTACGTGTATGGTTTCAAGGTTTTTCCGTTTGACATATTCGTCGCAACGCACGTGTATTATATCAGCTTAGTTATTATTTTCTTTGTTTTACGTTTGTGTCTAACTTTTTCGCATTAACACACCGCAACTTCATGTTGGTGGTCGCAGGCAGTGATGTGACATTGGTGCTATTTGACATGGTTTTACGCCTGCACCGCAACAGGGGGCCTTAATACTAGTTTGTAATAAAATTGTGTTATTTATTTTATACGTGAACGGTTTATACATATTAACTAGCCATCAATGAGGAGGTAGACGCCAGTGCCGGTGACCGTGACAGAGAAGAATGCGACTGTTGTTGCAGATGTTAATCATCAAAATCGAATCAACCATTGGAGAATAAGGTGCTGTTTGTTTTTTCTGCAGGAAAAGGTCTGCAGTCTGCGGATCACATCTGCAGACATCTGCAGGAGAAGAGGTGGACCAAAGGTCTGCAGTCTGCAAGAAGAAGACTGTTTGATTGTTAACGTCTGCAGGCTGCTGAAATAAACTTAAATTTAAACAAACTGAGTTTTTACAGCAGTCTGGTGGTAGATGGTGGTGGTGGTGGGTGGTGGTGGACCGTGGTGGGTGGTGGGTGGTGGTAGTGGTGGTGGTGGGTGGACGGTGGTAGGTGGTGGTGGTGGTGGACCGTGGTGGGGGTGGGTGGTGGTGGTGGTGGTGGACCGTGGTGGGTGGTGGTGGTAGTGGTGGTGGACAGTGGTGGTGGACGGTGGTGGTGGGTGGTGGACGATGGTGGGTGGTGGTGGTGATGGACCGTGGTGGGTGGTGGTGGACCGTGGTGGTGGTGGGTGATGGTGGTGGTGGGTGGTGGTAGTGGTGGTGGACAGTGGTAGGTGGTGGTAGTGGTGGTCGTAGTGGTGGTGGACAGTGGTAGGTGGTGGTAGTGGTGGTAGTAGTGGTGGTGGACGGTGGTGGGTGGGTGGGTGGTGGTGCACGGTGGTGGTGGGTGGTGGACGGTGGTGGTGATGGACCGTGGTGGGTGGTGGTGGTGGTGGACCATGGTGGTAGTGGTGGTGGACATTGGTGGGTGGTGGTAGTGGTGGTGGGTGGACGGTGGTAGGTGGTGGTGGTGGACCGTGGTGGTGGTGGTGGTGGTAGTGGTGGTGGATGGTGGTGGTGGTGGTGGGTGGTGGTGGACGGTGGTGAGTAGTGGTAGTGGTGGTGGTGGGTGGACAGTGGTAGGTGGTGGTGGTGGTGGACCGTGGTGGTGGTGGGTGGTGGTGGTGGTGGGTGGTGGTGGTGGTGGGTGGTGGTGGTGGACGGTGGTGGGTGGTGGTGGTAGTGGTGGTGGACGGTGGTGGGTGGTGGACGGTGGTGGGTGGTGGTGGTGATGGACCGTGGTGGGTGGTGGTGGTGGACCGTGGTGGTGGTGGGTGATGGTGGTGGTGGGTGGTGGTAGTGGTGGTGGACAGTGGTAGGTGGTGGTAGTGGTGGTGGGGGTGGTGGTGGTGGTAGTGGTGGTAGTAGTGGTGGTGGACGGTGGTGGGTGGGTGGTGGTGGTGGACGGTGGTAGTGGGTGGTGGACGGTGGTGGGTGGTGGTGGATGGTGGTGGGTGGTGGAGGTGATGGACCGTGGTGGGTGGTGGTGGTGGTGGACGTGGTGGTGGTGGGTGATGGTGGTGGTGGGTGGTGGTAGTGGTGGTGGACAGTGGTGGGTGGTGGTAGTGGTGGTGGGTGGAGGGTGGTAGGTGGTGGTGGTGGTGGACCGTGGTGGTGGTGGGTGGTGGTGGTGGTAGTGGTGGTGGACGGTGGTGGGTGGTGGTGGTGGTGGACGATGGTGGGTGGTGGTGGTGGTGGACGGTGGAGGTGGTGGTGGGTGGTGGACGGTGGTGGGTGGTGGTGGTGATGGACCGTGGTGGGTGGTGGTGGTGGACCGTGGTGGTGGTGGGTGGTGGTGGTAGTGGGTGAGGAGAAGAGAAGAGGAGAAGACCTTTGAAGACCTTAGAAGACTTTGGTCCAAGTCTGCACCAAGAAGAGGTCAGGAAGAGCTTTTGGAGTGAAATGTCTTCCGAAAAACAAACAGTCTGCCCGCGTCTGCGCGACGCAGACAAAAGAGGTCAGAAGTGATTCTGGGAGAAAAACAAACACCACCTAAGTATATGAACATAAAATTATAACTACCGCTTCAATACTCATTTTGTGCTTTCATCCTTGGATTCGTAGCAGCCCAACAAATTTTGTTGGAGCACAATATTGAATTTTAGCAACCCGAATACCCGATGTACCCAACCAGATAAGCCTAAATCTGAACCCAGTTAACCAAACAAAGATACGGGCTGGCATTTGGTTTTACCATGAAATTTGTGAAACCCGATTAACCCGACATTATTCTCGAAGAATGTGGGGTAAGGGGATTGATCGAGGGGAGGTCCTGCGGAAAAAATAGCTTGACGCCAGGATGATAAAAAACTTCACACCTCCCTTTCTTCATACCTTTTCAATATGAAAAAAAATGTCGTCTTATTCAAAACCCCAATTATGACATCGTTTCTCTCTCACTTCACACCTCGGAACACGCCATTATACACCATATGGCACATGTGGAGACCATTTTTAAAGGGTAAAAATTGTGAGGAGTGAAAGGGGGGAATGGGGGGAGGATTATTATTATTGTTATTATTATTTGTGTTAGTTTTTTTTTTTTTTTTTTTTTTTTTAAACGAGATTCGACAACAGTAACATGATCCCTTCATCATACCTCTTCAACAACAACCCAGTCAACCATCTTCATCATCATCACCCCTCAACAGCGTTACGCAAAAAAAACAAATCCATTGATTGGGAGAGGGAGAGAGAGGCTCCCCCCACGCCACGAGAGGGCGGTGTAGGAGGGCTTGAAGCTTTTCCCCGCCCCCCTAAATGAACCGAGCTGAGTCGAGTCCATTATTTTACCAACCTAAATACTGGGCTCGGGCTCGGCTCGTTTAACGCCTAGTGGAGCCAAGCTGGCTCACGAGCCAACCAATTTATTAATTTTTATTATTTTTACTTTTTACAAATAGTCATATTACATAAGAAATTAATATTTTATTTTGTATTTGTTTATGCTAAATCACTCACTCAATAATACGAAATAAATAGTTGATGAACTATAACCATTTTTATATTTTTGTACTTAGTTTTTCATGGGAAAACAAAAAATAGATCATATAAAAATGACTTATTTTGAAATTTGACTCATATTGTATTTTTAGTTAAATGTTATGTTACATGTTTTTTGTTACAATTTACATTAAATTGTAATTTAGGCTTTCATTTACACGAGCCAAACGAGTGAGCCAATGAGCAAGCTAATTACAAGCAGCCACGAGTCGAACTTACCTCACCTCAGGCTCAGTTTGTTTAGCCGAGCTTGTTTACAATCGAGCTTTTTTCGAGCAAACTTCGAGCGAGTCATGAGCTTTCTGACAATCCTATAATATACACATATTTTAGCGTACATTAAGTTAATATACATTAATTAAAAATGGTATATAAGATGAAAACGAATTTATATTCAAAATCACTAAATTCAAAGCAGTGAAAATAGAGTGTAACCTTGGTAATTCTTTTTCTTGCCAATACGTACACCAACATTAAAATCTCAAAGTCCACATCTTTTTTATCACATAAGGAACTAGCTGATTACCCCGGGAGGGTCTCGGGGTTGAAAAATCTAATTTTACGTGATAACCTATTGCAAATGGCTTAAGTTAACTAACCACAAAATCTCTCAATCATTGCATGTTCATAGTATTATAATCAGTAATAACTCATATTCCCTAATCTAAAACCTAATCAGTAATCATCTAAAGAATCACTTATGTAAGCTACAACTATTCAAAAACTCATCACATCTCTCTAAAATCTCACGTTCTAATGCCTCTTATAATATCTAACCTAATCAACTAAACAAACACTTAAGTTGGAAGTTGTAACCATTGCATCTCATTATGCCACGTGGCATAATCAAGAGATGGTTGAGACCACCATTAAACGTCACGCCAGAAACTATCAATTCTTCCCGGGAGCGTCCCGGGGTTGAAAAATATAATCATTCTAATAATACTAATACTAATAGTAATAGTTATTACTCTTGTATTAAATAAATAAAAAAATAACATTGCTATAAGCTGACACCATGTGTTGCAGTGTTGCGCGATTCTTTCTCCTAGCTTTTCTTGATGAAGTATACCTAGTAAAATTCCAATAATAACATGGCGATTGGGCTGATTTTCAACATCGTAGATAAGAACCTGGTTTAAAAGAAAAAACATGATTAATGAATAACATGAACACTTTGTGTGTTTTTTTTCTGTATGAACGAAACCCCACAAAAAAATAGTCGATTTTTTCTCCGTTTTTTATATAGCACTATGGTACTCGTTGGAAAGATAATAAAACGCTCGTTAATTTGGTGTAATTTTTTTCTTTAAAAAATCCTGTATATAAAAGATATAAACGTTTAAAAATTATTGGAGGAAATATGAGAGAGAAAATTTTAAATTTATTTTTAAATTTTTTTCCTAAAATAACTGAATTTAATTAAAAAAGGAAATAATTTAAAAACACTAAAATCTTTCAATTATGATGCCACATGGCAGTTTCATGAAGAGATTAAAGGCACCATTTCACGCCACAACAGCAATGTTCAATTCTTTTATATATATTAATAGATAATAGATTAATAGATAATAGATAATAGATATAAAATATTGTTTTTACCTCATAAGAAAAGTCCAAAAAACACCATTTTCAAATTCGAAATCTGTTTTGTCCCCTTTCTTTTTTAAGTTGTACATTGATTTCTTCTCCTATTCAATAATATATGCCGAATGGCTTCCAAAACTACAAACACAAAACGATGTTAAAAAACAAAAACAATCTTAGGGTTTTCAGCAAAATTTCAAGCATAATCTTCTTTAAACTGACCTCGATGCGTTTTTGTGTGCTTGCGCAGATCCTTAAAGGATCCATGGCCGTTCAATATGAAGACAGATTCTAACATTGTCAATGCCACCAATGAATACTATCATGTACATACACAATGCGGTTTTATGGTAAATGTGCACTAAAGCAGGTGGTCGGATATGTAAATACTACATATATATAAAAAAGAAGTATAAGATAGTATATTAAAAAATGATTTAATTTTCTTGCAATTTAAAGATAGGACAAGGACTATATTTGCCATTCACTCATAATTTTACCATAAATAAGGTTTTGAAGGATCAAAACATGTAAACACAATGGAGATCAAAACCAACACATCCAAATTGGTGAAACCATCAACGCCAACTCCTTCCAACCTTAGTAATTATGACATCTCTTTTTTTGATGAGCAAATGCCCAACATCAACACACCAATCATTCTTTACTACACTAATACATCACAAAATGATGTGCATGTTGATACCGTTAATCACTTGGAAACTTCATTAGTAAAAACATTAACTGATTTTTACCCACTGGCTGGGAGATATAAGCGTCATGGTGCGTTCGTCGATTGTAGTGATCAAGGTGCTCTATATCTCCAAGCCACAACAAATTTCCGGCTCTCGGACTTTTTAGGCCTAACGTGGGAGTTGAAATACAACATGTTACAAGATTTTCTCTCGTGTGATATAGGTGAGTCTGGTGAAACCGATGATCCATTGTTGTCCATTAAAGTAACAACTTTCGAGTGTGGTGGTGCTGCGATTGGTATGTGTTTTTCACACAAAGTTTCGGATATGGCCACTATGTCCACATTCATTAACAATTGGGCTACTAGAAACCAAGAAACATGTAATACATTAGAACTAGGAAAGTATTCTCCTATTTTTAACTTTGCACATGACTTCCCAAAAAGAGACCAACTTGATCTTAGTCCTAGAATTCCAAGGTCAAGCGTTGGGCTAAAAACTACAGTGCGCATGTTTTCATTTAAAGCGAATGCAATATCAAAACTGCGAGAAAGACTCCTATTCAACAATGATAACAAACGTCGTCCCTCAAAGGTACAACTTGTTGTCGCGTTGTTATGGAAGGCTTTAGTGGGCACAGATAAAACAAAAACCGGACAATCAAAGGCATCATTTATTCAACAAGGAGTTAACTTGAGAGATAAAGTAGTCCCTAAGTTACCCAATAATTTATGTGGGAACTTTGTTAGTGTAGCAACTGCACGAGTTGAGCCCGAACAAGTAGACAACCTTGACCTCCAAGGTTTCTTAGTGATCTTGAATGATTCAATCAAGAAAATTGAGGGTAATTATGCTAATGCATTAATGTCCACTTACAAAGATTATAAGGTATTAGTGGAGCCCTTTTTGGAGTTTAGTCGAAATATAGTGAATAACGATGTAAACTTCTACGCGTTCACGTCTTGGTGCAAGTTCTCATTCTACAACGCTAATTTTGGTTGGGGTGAGCCAGTTTGGAGAAGCACGGGACATTATGCAGGCCAAAACTTTGTGCTCATGATGGATGATCAGGAAGGCGATGGGGTCGAAGCATGGGTTCATTTAGATGAGAACCGTTTGTGTATACTGGAACAAGATCCTGATATCCAAGCCTACGCGATTTAGGCTAGTTTACATGATCGCACACGATTTTCTTTTGTGCTTCCTAGTCTATTAATATATATAAATGATATGTTGACGTGTGAAAAATAAATGATTGCAATTAAGTATATGACTTTTGGTTTGTGCTTCCGATGATAGAAGTCGAGAGAGAGTTTTATGGAATCGGAATTGTGAGGGGTTTTTTTTTTTTAACATAAACTTTCATTAAAAACGACGAGCCCTAAAAAACAGAGCTACCCAACAATTATACACATATACAAAGGGTACTTGACCCAATCATTAACTCGAGATCTATACTTAAGCCAAAGATAAGCCTAGGACTTCACTTCCGCCACCGCCTCCATCACCTTACAAGATTCATTTTGAAAAACCTTCAAATTTCTCTTGTTCCAAATAACCCAAGTCGTGATCATAACTATACCCAGGATAATCTTTTTTTCTCCATTTACCTCCATGAACATTCTTATAGAGCATTAAGAAATCGTCATAATTGTACGCATAGAACGGGTCCAACTTGCACCATTTACAAATGCCACTCCAAATCCCGTAAGCAAACACGCAACCAACCATCAAGTGTATAACATTCTCGTTACCACATCCGCAAAGAGGGCACGAAACATCCGCAATATTGACTCTTCTATGAACTAATGCAACACGTGTAGGAATCCTGTCCCTAGCAACCCTCCAAGCCAATAAACCCACTTTGATCGGTATCCATCCTATCCATTTAAACCTTTGAATGAGCAACCCATTTGCTGTCCCATACCCTTGATTATCGTTAGAAAGCAGCGTCCGAAAGTCTTTAACAGAAAAAGACACCTCGGGCCTTCTGTCCCACACCCATCGATCTCCTGACCCAATAAACTTCCAACCGGAAATCATCCTTTGCAGATCCTGGAATTCCAAGATTTCCTCAACCGTTCTCATAGATACCACCCATCTAAAATTAACCATAAGATAACTATCACCTTGTTCCAACCTCTCGCTAACCAAGGCAGATTTGTTATTATCCTTTTTAAACAAATTAGGCCATCGATCTTTTAACAATGAATCACCCAACCAATAATCTAACCAAAAGCGAATGTTGTCGCCGGACCGAAGATCACCCCTAATCAACTGTTTAACAGAATAGTCAGCTACCCTCGAGGATTCCAAGTAGTTCACAATAACCTTCCAACAACCTGTAAATGCTCTGCGAAGAGGCAGAAAACTCCAACACCCTCTACCACCATGAATCCCAATAACCACCTTCTTCCAAACCGTATCGTCTTCCACCTTGAATCTCCAAGCCCATTTGGCGAGTAACGCCAAATTAACCTCAGAAAGTCTCAACACTACTAGCCCCCCTTTTTTCTTAGGAGTTGTAATTACCTCCAAAGAGACCCAATGCATCTTTCTATCACCATTTACCCTGGACCACAAAATATTCCTCATTAACCTCTCCAAAGTCTCTATAACACTAACCGGAGCTTTATATAAGGAGAAAAAATAAATAGGTAAACTTGACAATACCGATTTTATCAACGTAAGTCTCCCTCCCATAGACAAGGTGTGGCTTTCCACGAAGCTAACCGGTTTTTAATAGTATCAACTACCGGATCCCAATGACAAATGCGGTTCATATTAGCCCCCACACGTATCCCCAAATAATCAAAGGGCAACTTTCCCATCCTACAACCCAAAGAAGCCGCCATACCCTCTACCTCCATATCTTCTACTCCAACCCCAAATAAATAGGATTTATGAATGTTAATTTTCAAACCTGAGCAGATATGAAAAACCCGCAAAACTCTCGCAACATTATCAATATTATCTTTAGACCATTCCCCAAAAAGCAGGGCATCATCGGCATAAAACAAATGAGATATTACTAAAGAATCGCCTCCTACCCGAATGCCTTTGATATCATCCAACTCCACAGACTTACTAAGCATACAATGAAGAACTTCCATAACCACCAAGAACAAAAACGGCGATAAAGGATCGCCCTGTCGAAACCCTTTTTGACATTGGAATTCGAACGTGGGAGACCCATTAACCAAAATAGCCGAACGAGCCGATTCTAAAATACCCTTCACCCACTTACACCATATACCCTGGAATCCCATCTGACTAAGAATCGATAACAAGAATCCCTAATTAACATTATCATAAGCTTTCTCAAAATCCAACTTCATCAAAAAAAGCCTTTTTACCATTCCTTTTAATCCACCTAATCGTCTCATTAACCACTAAAGGACCGTCTAAAATGAATCTCCCACTAATGAAAGCGGACTGGGTATTCTAAATAACACTCCCCATCACCTTTGCAATTCTACGAGCCAAAACCTTCGAGATAATTTTACTAACAACACCAATTAAGTTGATAGGACGATACTCTTTCAAACCAACCAGGGTCTTAGTCTTCGGGATCAAGGTAATAAACGAAGAACTACAGCCTCTACTAATCGTACTAGAGTCATGAAATCTATCAAATATTTTAACAAAATCGTCTTCCAAGTAATTCCAAAAATGTTTGATAAACCTGAAACTAAACCCGTCAGGACCCGGAGCTCTATCCAAACCACAATCAAGCACTGCTTCCTTTATCTCATCCCTAGAAAAACCGGCAATTAACCCATCAGCACTGATCGCATCTAATCTCTTCAAATTCGAACACCGTATCGCCGGTCTAAGCTTTATATATTCTTTAAAATGTCTCCTAAAATGGTCCATGACATGGAATTTCACCAAAGCCGGTTTATGGACCCACGCACCCTCAACCAACAGACCCGAAATGGAGTTAGCAGCCTTTCTACCATTAACCACCCTATGAAAATATGCCGAATTTTCATCCCCATCAATAGCCCACCTCACCCTAGATTTTTGTTTAAGGTCTCTATTATGGCACACATTAAAATAATCGACCCCTTTTTTACAAAGATTATAAGGTATTAGTGGAGCCCTTTTTGGAGTTTAGTCGAAATATAGTGAATAACGATGTAAACTTCTACGCGTTCACGTCTTGGTGCAAGTTCTCATTCTACAACGCTAATTTTGGTTGGGGTGAGCCAGTTTGGAGAAGCACAGGACATTATGCAGGCCAAAACTTTGTGCTCATGATGGATGATTGATGCGTGCTGATATATATATATATATATATATATATATATATATATATATATATATATATAAATATGCACAAGTTAAAACCCTAGACTCAACTAAACTACGCACAACCGGAAAGTGTACTGTTCGTTTGTAGCAAGCAAATAAGACCAAGTATCGAACCAAAGGACTCAATTAAACAGTCACTGAATTGCTTGTTTAACTAATAACTAAGGGGGGTTTTAATTCAAAATATAAAATATGATTAATTATTAATTAACTAAATTACCCTAAATTAAATTAAATTAAAAGCTAATTATAACTAGAATAAAACCGAACTAAAGTGATGGAAAAATCAAGCAAGGGAAAGACTGGCTACCTAGGTGTAAGTCCAAGATCTTCTCTACCGAGTATCAAACAACACACAATCAAAGGCGGAAACAATGATTGTATGGAAAGAACAAAGAAGAAACTTAAAGGAGAATGATTTTATTAAACAAGTGCACACGTCTTTAAGAGACGTCTGGTACACTTCGGCCAAAACAAGAGAGAACTTCACAATAGACTAGCAACCAAAAATTGACTAAGAAACCCCCTATTTATAAGTGCATAGGGCGGTCACTTTACATGGGCCATATAGGCCGAAACCCACTAACAAGACTAACATAACCCAAGAAAACGCAAACCTCTAAAGTCTAGCCCAACAATATCCCCCTAGGTTTGTGTTGACTTGTGGTGTCTCTACCGCTTCTTGCTGCTCTTGCTGCGCTTCTTTGAGCTTTTCTTCATCTCCTCCATTGCTCTCTTCCATTCCTCAGGCGACTTGCCAACATACGGACCAAACAGTTCCATCTCCACTCGTCCCCTTTTATCAGACGCCAACCCCAGTCTATCAACTTGAGCTACAGCACTGGTGAATGATTTTGCATAAACTTCATAAGTTGGGTCGCATTGAATCTGATGTCTAGCTAGAACTTGAACATCTTCAGAATGCAAACTCATCAGATCTCTAGCATCAGATATTCTAAACTCATCAGTATCACAAACAATCACTGCAGATGCAGAAGTAGGATCATATACCCAGAATCTCATATCCTTTAAACAACCTCTATCTGTAACATCGCAAAATTTTCCCCAAAATTTTAATACATAAAAAGCCCTTATATATATATATATATATATATTTTTATTACACCTTTATCATTAATATTATACAAATGTGCCTAAGTCTTTATTTATCCTAACTCACAACTTATATACATACATAAATGTATATAAATAATAATAATAATAATATGATTCTAAATTCTTTTTTTTTCACATACAAGATATTTTTTTTAAATAAAGCCTTGAGTCAAATAGTCAAAGTCCTAGTCAAAGTCTTAGTCAAACAGTCAAAGTCTTAGTCAAATAGTCAATTCATCATAAAACCTTACTTTATGGTGTTGACCAATTTTAATGGCTAATTGACTCCAAAACTAGTATAAAAACCCACCTATGACCCATTATACTTTGCACCTCTAAATCGATTGTTTCAATCCAATTAAACTTTCCCTCATACCTTTTCTTCTATAGTCTATTACTTCTACAATTGAAGCTTTGACTATAAGCTCTTGTAATTGGCGAATTGGAAGCTTGATATTCTTTCTTTTTCGTTTTCTTCAATTTGGACTAGCTACGTTGTTGAGTCTTTGGGATTCGCCTCGCATACATTCACAACACATTATTCTATTTTTTTTACGAGACATAACATTTTGCTAAGGTGAGTTTTACATAGCCCCTTTTCTATTTATCACCATTTTTGGGGTGAAACATGTTACAACAATATTTATGCAATTCAATCATCAATGTGTCTATGTGTATTTCTATGTTGCATTATGTCTTGAACATGACTAGGGTAAGCACAATTCTAGCATAAACATTCATCAGCCAAACGATATACATTGATAGATCTATTGGACTGACAATCCCACCCGGATACGTGCCTCCTACAAAGGTTACGTGGGTGTTTGTTACTGCAATATAAACGAGTGAACCATGAGCGTATGGGATGTACCACAATACAACAGTCACAAGGGTTGATTATGCACTCGATTTACTTCTAGTATGTTTTCACATATGGACTAGACTTGCCATGACACATGAATTGCACAACAATTTTATTCGATTATCAAAACCTATGTAATTCTCACCAACTTTTGTTGACCCAAAATATTTTCAACTTAACATGTTTCAGGTTCTACTTGTTTGAAGATTCGAATTGATGCTTGAAGATGTTTGCATAGTTTTATTCAATTTGATGTACAAATTCTTAGAACAATTGTATGTAACTTATTTAAAGTATTTAATGAAATTTATTATTCACCATGAGCTACTGAACAATCATCAATACGTGACATCCCGATGTTTCCGCCATCGGTTGGGGTGTTACACTATCCATTGGCTTGGTCAAGGGAATGGTCTTCAATTTTTCAGTAGGTGGCCACTGAACCGTCTTGAAAGGCTTTCCATCAGCACCTCGCACACCCTTATATTCCACCAACATTGAGCTAGCAGTCTTCATATCCCTGAAATTCACTTTCGCCTGCTCCTGAATCTTCTCATGAAACATGAGGCCAATCTTATTTCTTGGATTTCTTGTCTGATTTATGAAAGGAGCTCTGGAAAGTTCTGTCAAATCAATCTTGGTCTAGGAGTTGAAGGCCGAAGTGGAAGAATAGTACTCAACTGCTCCATTGCCTCTATGAACCACGAACACTCCCTTATCATCATTATACCTCCAACACTCTATTCCAGTTCAATTACCATAAGTATCATACCGATCACTGATAATCGTCACATATCTTTCTGGATGCTCCTCCATTGGGTCAATTGATGGCTCAGCTAAATTCTTGAGAACGTAGGCACTTCCAGGTCGACGATCTCTAACTCTGGGAACCTGATCTTCGAAATATTTCTTCATGTGTTCTTCATGTTCTTTCTCTGATCTTTCACGTTCAGCCGGAGTCAATACTTTGTCAACAAAGGATGATGTCTCTGAAAACTCCTTTCCAAACTTGTTCTCTAGTTTCTGAGTCAAGTTAAGTAATCTAGCTGAAACATCACCCAATCCAGTCTCCAATTCAGTAATCTTCTGCTCTTTTTCAGTAACCGTCTCCATCAAACTCTGCACCTGAGCAGTTAGCCATACATTCTCAGTTTCTAATTTCAGCACTCTAGCTTGCAACCTGTGAACATCCACTTCAGCAAAAACATCTTCATCACTGTCAATCTCTTCTGGACTTGCCTCTCTCTCTCTCTTCTGTCGTCAGAAATTCAACATCCACACGTTTGCCCTGTTCTTTATCAGCAAGAAAGGCCATTTGAGCTTTCTGAAATGCTTCTTCATCAAACAAAACCTTACCCGAACCAGAAGCACCAGAAGATCCAGCTTCCTCATTCAGTCTCCCAGTGATTGGTGCCTTGCTCATGAATTGAGAAAAAGCTTCGGTTGCAATCAAAGGTGAAGTAGTGGAGCTAATAGTACCAACGGGAATATCAGGTGAAACACCAGCATCAGTCATGACAGTGTCAGCAGCAGCAGCAGAAATAGTCTCATCAACAGAAATAGAGATATCAGCAGCAACATTCAACCTTGGGTCTCTTTTGCTTCTCTTCCTTGGCCTTAAATCAGAACATGGATCTTCAGCAACTTCAGTATCAACAATTGTCTCAACTGCAACATCGGATGGAGGAATCCTTTGTTCAGCCTCTCGAACAGTATCTAATATGCTTGAAAGCACTTCTGCTTGAGGAATAACAGTCTCAGAAGCAGTAGTGTCAGCAGCTTGAGTCATGATCTCTTCTCCAATTAACTCTTTCTCAGCTTCAGTCACCGACTTTATTTCAGCATTTTCAAGAATAAAGTCATCTATCTCGTCATCATATAGATCATCAAACTCAAAGTTCTCAAACTGATCGTCGTCATTTCCTGTAGTCTGTTCATCATCTTTCAATTCTTCCGCATCCTCGCTTTCCACCTCATCTTCACTTTCCACCTCAGTCAAGTCTACGTTTTTAGGAGGAGAACGTTGTTCTGTAGGTGGTGGTTCGACAATCTGAACATCATGCTCTTCAGCTACCTGAGCAGATGGAGGAATTTGTGCTTCTTCAACTATCTCAGCAAAATTTCCAAATTTCTCCAATGGAAACTTTCCTTCAAACATTTGCTTACACTACTAGAAAAAAGGCCTTTCT
This sequence comes from Ambrosia x helenae, assembly GCA_030844895.1. Lineage (NCBI taxonomy): Eukaryota > Viridiplantae > Streptophyta > Magnoliopsida > Asterales > Asteraceae > Ambrosia > Ambrosia x helenae. The sequence continues at coordinate 188,034 of JAUTDX010000276.1, read as the reverse complement.
TGACACGCAATGCGTGTCAAGAAAGGGGTCTGATGACAAGAAAAAAAACGTCAAGGATGGCGGTGTCATAAATTTAATATGACATATTTTTGTGTGTCATCTATTTATGACATACATTTATGACAGCATTTAGTGACATACGTTATGACACTTTTTAATGACACTTTTTTATGACAGTTTTTGTTGACATTTTTTCAACACATATTATGACATAATTTTATGACAGAATTTTATGACGTTCTTTTGCGTGTCATAAATTTATTAATTTTAAAAAAAAATTCCTATAAAATTACATATTTACCCTCCTGGATTTATAGCTATTTTATTATATGCAAAATAATTAGCAAACTAATAACAAAAACATCATTTCATTATATAATCCGAGACGTTTAACGTTTACAAAAATATTGTATCGACATCACATTGCCTTCAAACAAAAAAGTTTGGATCATTTGAAAATAAATGTTGCGGCGTAGCCTGACCATTCTTCGCGAACGGCATCCATGTCTTCATCCCCGTAATGATCCGCTCCTCCCCCGACCTGAGACAACAATAAAATTAATACATTAATCGAGGCCGGCTAATTATTTTACATAAATCATAACACATCGCTACGTTTATTTTGCCATAACTTACATTGCCCAATATTTCGACTCCTCCTTGCACTATCTCTTTCATGAATTTCATGACGTAAAATCCACATTCTGTGCTTCCCGGCTGGCATGGACACTACACATTAAAAAAACTAGTGTGTTTCAAGGTCGCGCGTTGCGCGACGATTGAATATGTTATTCGGCAACCATGTATGCTGCCTACAAAGGCCAATAGGTTAGAGTTCGAAAAAGAAAACCTTTATCCATAACAACATTGGAGTATATCTGACTCCTAAAAGTCAAAATGCTTTTTTGTAACCTTTACAAATTAACATCCATTGAAACTTAAGCTAATTTAGCACAAATACAAACTTAATTTTCATTTTTTTTCAAGGCAAATCATGCTGCATATGAAAAGACCAACGTAGAAGGATTTTAATATCACTAATCTTGCATACTGTAAACTCTTAAATTAGCCGCTTAAGTTCTGTGTGTTATAAAACGCGTTGCCGCAGGGATCTAATATTTACAAAACACGTATCGACAATAACAGGTAATCAAAATGTTTAAAAAATAAGGGCCACTCGGTTATATTATGATGTTCACTTACAATAGATTAACATGTTGCAAAATCTGTGCTAATGGGTTGACGGTTACCCGCGCTGCCTACTGCCGAAATGGATCGACCAGACCAAGTCATAAATCATAAATCAAAGCTAATGGGTTGACGGTTACCATAGCAGTTCAATAGCAATAGTTATCAATCTGACTTTTACCTACAAAACACAAAACACAAATCATAAATCAAAGCTAAGTTGGATAAAAAAAAGTTACCAGACTTTCATACACATAAGTTTCATGTTACTAAATTAGATTGTCTAATATGTAATAGAAATGGCATTAAATATGTAGCAAATAACAATAATCAGTTTACTAATCATATTATGGAGTACCTTCAGTGCTTCAATATCAAGAACAATATGTCCGCCTTTAATGACCTTCAATTTAACAATAGCAAGACTGGCATTTAGGTAGCTGGTATAATACTTTAATAAGCTATATAACTTATAGTGTATTTTCTTTAGATTTTTTCACTTTAGCGGCGGTGTGAATCCAATACAGTTCATGTCTCAAATCCCAAATTGATTTACATACAAATGGGCTTTGTTTCTAAAACATTGCCCAAACTTTGTTACAAAGCAGTTTTACAGAAGAAAAAAAATAATCTAGCGCTTACTCTGTAAACCAAGTAGAAAATACAGGGATATGAAGCAGAAAGTGACCTGCATAATACACCAGAAAACACATATTTCAGCAACATATAAGTCCACTCGGAAGGGTAACCAAACACGCGCATCGTTAATCAAAAGCATGTAATGATACATGATAGAAACAACTATTACTACAAAAACAGTTGATTAAAAAATATACCTTTTCTCCAATGGGAAGAAGTGCAGCAAAATCATGTGATTGCCCATGAATTTCACTACAAATAGCCACAGAGCTATTAACCATCTACAGAAGAATCAAAAAGCAAAAATTTTATTAGTGTAACATCTATTACATGGCATATTAAGTCTTGCAATAAATTGTCACATAAGTCCATTTTAACAGTCCCTCTTTTTCTTCGTGAACATTTCAAATCCAAGAGAATTTTTTTTTTTTGAAATCCTAATTGTATGTCAGCTTGTTTTCCTACAAAGCGAAAAAACCAGATATAAGACCAATGAACCTACTAATTCCTACTAGCATAAAACTCGGTCAACTTTGACTGCTTTTTATTCATGCAGAAACATGGACTGATGGACAACTAGACCAATGAACCAATTTAGATAATTATGTCAAGATTAATCCAACAGGTATTGGTTGTTCGTGAGGTTGGCAACTAGACCACAAACCAAAAGTCCGAAACAACACAAATCTAATTCAATCAAACAGAGAGAATCATGTAAGGTGTACCTTATCAGGATGCAGGTATAACATTTCAAATCTTAATCCATTTCCAATCAGTAGACATAGAACAACTCATAATACTCCAATCCTCCAATAAACACAAGTAACATTTCAAATCTTAATCTATTTCCACTATCAACCCAATTAAAACCCTAAATAATGAATTAAAACTAAAAATAAACAACAAAAACAGGAGAGAGGATAGATACCCTTTCAGAAATGAACGAGCAGGTTAGGTTACATTCACGAGCAGGTTAGGGATGAACGAGCAGGGATGAATCTGCAGGTTAGGGTTACATTCACGAGCAGGTTAGTCTTTTCATAGCCCTTTCAGAAAGCTTTCTGCAGGTTAGGGTTACATATACGAATCAACGAGCAGGATCAACGAGCTGGATGAAAGCTTTCTGGAAGGGATGAACGAGCGGAAGTGTCAAGGATGAACGAGCGGAAGGGATGAAGGGATGAGCGTCTGTTTGTTTTGATCGAGAATGGATGAAAACTTTTGAGAGAGAAGGGTTTGATTAATTTGAGAGAGAATGGGGAAGATTTATGGAAAAACGTGCGTGTGACACCCGGCAAATTCTGGTTAACAACGTGGTCTAGATTAAAGTCTACCTTAGCGAGTCACGCGTATATTATACTTAACGAGGGTTATCTAGATAGCTAGATAGGACATACGAGCATTATCTCGGGTTTGAGACAACTTACAAAACGTTTTCTAGTCCGGTTTGGGACTACTTTCACATCTCGGGTTATGAGATGCTTTGACTCCTTGTGTGGGTCGGGTTCTGACTCCTTGTGTGAGTTAACATGTGATTTCATGATTAGTGAACCTCGGACGTTGGTGAATAACAAACTTATGTGTCTCGGTGATATCTGACAAACTTATGTGAAAACCATACGTGATTATGTGAACCTAAACCGAACACGTTAATAAAAATTATTAAAAGTGGAGCGTGAGGTTGATTAGGGTCTTAACGCATGGGGTTACACTTGTTACGGTCCGAAATAACGAAAACGTCGATGGATAACGCGTCGGGAGGCTAAACGAAGCAAAAACGCGCGCCCCGGACCTGTGAGCGGCCGCTCACAGGCTTCGAGCGGCCGCTCGAACCTATCTGACGGGTTTAAACCGCCTCAAACTCGTATTTAAGCATCCTTAACCCCCATGCAGCCCTCATACTCAACCCTAATCGCCCCCTTACTGCCCCACACGAATATTTCACTCCAAAAACTCCTGCTAAGGCTCAAGATCATCAATTGGGAGGCTCCAAGGCGCGCGATTGATTGATTTGAAGAGCTAAGGGTATAACTCATGATTTCTTACGCTTTTTACTTTATGTTTTATTGTAAAAATCATATAACAAGTTTGTCCAGGTCTGAATGGGTTTAATAAACATTAAAACATGAGTCTTTTCGAAGCTTAAACGGATTAAACCTATTAATAAACGCGTAGTAACATCATAGGATGCTTGTTGCGCAAGTTATTGGTGTTTTGATCCTAAAAGCTTTGATCTTGACATGTTTGATAATAGGATCTGATGGGAATAGGTATTAGGAAAGTTGTATGATGATTATTAGGTGTTATTGATTGATAATATGCAACTAGGGTTTGATATAATTGATAATATTGCACGATTAGAATCTAGACAGATTCTGAATGTCGACTTGTAGGGTCTGTTTCGTGGCTTGAAAATAATTGGTTTGATCGATTCTTTGCATGATTGTAACGTACAAGGTCTTAGCTTTTCATAATGGGTAAAACCATCGAATTTGGACATCGTTTGAGTCGTTTTTGGAATTTTAATTGATTAGGGGTCATATCAGATTTTCGGATTTGTAAATTGGGCTAACTTTAAATGGTCATAACTTGAGATTTACAAGGAGTTAGGTTATGAAATTTTTACAGTAGGTCAATACTGGAAAAATAGAGCTTTTCCAAGTGGATTCATCTCGTTTGGATGAATACACAATTTTTAAGAATTTTCCTACTAAACTGACCTGTTGAGGAGATTTTCTGGACATAGCTGTGTTGTACGAATTTTCATAATTTTTGTGTTTGGAATTAAGACAAAACAAAAATAGGTATTGTCGAGTGGATCCCAAAGAAAATTCAGTAAAAATTTGGGAGGTTAACTCACTGATTTGCTATTTTAAATAAATTCGTTTTGATGGCGCACAATCTGTCCTGAAAACACAGATTGTGTATTATGTGCTTCTGTGATTAATTGAGGTCTTAGGTGGTATGGAATTGACATGTAACTGAAGTACACTTGTCTGAGACACATACGGAATGTAGAAACTAATTGTAACCAACGTATTCACCAACGGGTCCGTAGGGTTTACTATTGCATGTAGAATCACTAGGCGTCGCATACACACTTTTGAACATTTAAAACGCCTTGGACAAACGAGTTATATGGGTAATGATATTACGCCTATACTCACTGAGCGACACTGTTATTAGGGTGTCGGTAGCATATATTGCTTGCTGTTCGGATTCTTTGCTTGCACGTTAAGGTGAGTTTACGGCCCCTCTTTTAAACTGGTTTCATATTTCGGGGGAGAAAACATGTGTTAAAACGATTATTTGGTAACTACTGTCATACTATGGGTTTCTATTGTGTACTACACGATCTTTGGAAGTCCCGGGGGGGACCATGAATGTGCGGGTTTGCACAACGGGGAAATGTGAATAGCGCTATTGGGAGTGACCAACCCCGCTCGTCGGCTTGGAGGGCCGGGCGAGTGCATATTGTCTCAAACAGGAACAACAGGAACAACTGGTTTACTTTTCGGGCACAACATCTGGTATGCGTGTTAGTAATGGTTTTCCAATCGTGGTAGTAACAAAACATACGCCTAGCTAGCGTACACTGGTTTTCGATTTGTTATAGTATGGACAGGTTGACTTGGTACTTGGATACAAAACCTGTAAACTCACCAGCATTTTTGTGCTGACGTAAACTTTTACATGTTTTCTCAGGTCGCTAAGGTAGCACAATGGAACTAGGGCGCACGCGTCTGCACGGCGTCTAGTTAGAGTTGCATGGTTTTACAAACGTTGAACATTGGTTTAATATTGAATAATTGTTTTGAATAAGCTTCCGCTGTAAACGGGGATTTTAAACATTGTTTTGAAATTGCATTATGTTCATGTTAGACTTGTTTATTGTGATCGTTGGTTTGGATCCTGGTTTGTCATGCGCCTCGCGGTAAAACTCCGCAAGTGGATTTTGAGGGTGTGACAGTGCGAGATTGAAAACTTTTGAGATTTTGGATGACAAAAATCATGACACGCGATTTCAAAACTGTCATGTTTTTTATTTTATGACGGTAAATTATTGACACGCGTAAAAAAACGTCAAGAAATTATCACTTTTTTCCAAAGATGACATTTTTTTTATGACATGCACTTTTGCATGTCATAAAATGTGGCATGTCATAAAAAAAGTGTCAAGGAAGGCCTATTTTCTAGTAGTGTTAGCATCCTTACGATTCTGCTTTATGAGTCCAAATGCCTGAGGAGCCATACACTTCTGATCATATGTCTCAATGGTTCTTTCCAGACTTGGATATTTGTGCTCCAGTATCATTTGTACGAATCGTGGAAACTTATAAAAATACTTCTTGTTCAGTGTCTTCACATTCATTATCATATCTTCAAAAATGCACCTCGAAAAGTTAAAATCCCAGCCTTCAATCAACGCTACCACTCCCGAAGTGTACTTTAAATTCATCTGAACTAAACCACTCTTGTTTCCTCCCAAGCTTGCTAGAAATATATGAATCAGCATTCTCCAGTAGCTGGGAAAAAGTTTCTTGATATATGGAGAAGCATGCAAATCACCCTCATAACCCATCCTTCTTAATGTTGGAATAACCTGCTCTCTTGTAAAACTAACCGGGACTTCATGAGAATCACCAAAAAGCAGCACCTCTCGAATATCCTGTTCTGAAATGGTCACTTCAGTTCCCCGAATCTTTGATCGAATAAGAGTATCTGTCTTTCGTGCCGTTGCATTGTTCCAGAATTCAGATATCCAGTCAGCAAGCACCACAGGATTTTCTCTCAAAGCGTGAGCAATTCTGCAAGTATTGAGTCCCACTATCAGCGACTTGAACTCTTGCATATGGTCTTCAGGAGGGTCAGACAAAGAACAGACTATGTTGTGATCCCTCTCAAACTTGGGTACATGAGTGGCCATTTCTGCAAAAAAACGAGCTGTATCAGTCAATAACATCTAAAAATTTTCAAAATATTTAAACAGATTAATGGGCCCCCCTCTTTGTCGTCTTGATCATGTTCGGGCCAGTATCTGATAGCCTAATGGGCCTCAGGTCACAAAACAACACGTTAAAGGTGTGTCCGAGTGGGTGGGGTTGTGTCCGAGGGCAAAATGGTAAAAATCCAGGAGTGTCCGAGTTAAATTTGGGGTGTCCGAGTGAGGTATGGTGTGTCCGAGGGTAAAACGGTAAAAATCACGGGTGTCCGAGCTCAGGTTGAGTGTCTGAGGTGACGTGTCAACCAGAGAGTTCGAGTGTTGAGCTGTGTCCGAGTTGTCAAGGTATGTCCAAGGGCAGTTTGGTCAATCTCCATGAGTGTCCGAGTGATTAGGGGTGTCCGAGGGCAATTCTGTCAAATCTCATGGGTGTCCGAGGGCATACTTGTAATTCATCTTGATTGAGTTCGAACTCCAGGCGCGTGAGATTCACGCGCCGCTTGATCTTGAAGTTTCCGGCGCGTGAGTCCCACGCTCCGCCGCTTGGGACATCAAACCGCCGAGATTATCATCTCCAATGATCGTCTTTAGCCTTTCTGATCTCTCGTGTACCTGCAAGTCACTCAGAGGGCACCATTTTCATAACATACAATCAAAACACTAAGGATTTACCTTTGGATTCTCTAGATAATCATTGATGATCTTGAAAAAAGAGAATCGGCGAGTGTGTGTATGTGTGTGTAAAGTTGAAAGAAAAACACAAACTTTTGATTTGTTATGATGGATAACCAACCGCCGCCCCCCTTTTTGGGTGAATCAAGATTCGTGTGGCCCACCAAACGTGTGGTGGGCCCCACGTGAATCCCAAGCCTCTTTTTTTAAAAAATATTTGAGGTGTGTTTTTGCAACCGGGTCCAAGTCAGATCGTGAACTGGTCAACCAGAAACTTAGCTAAAATTATTTAAACGAGATACCAAAAAAAATATAAATATTTTTGTCACGAGATCAAATCATTGTGTTTCAGGCTGAGCTACACTTATCGACTCTAATCTACTTGGGTCGGTCTTAGCAATTGCCAGTATGTTTGTCCCCTTAAACTTATTTCCTTAGGCCTTCTCGTACTATGATCTGTGATATTATTTATCATGTTTTGGTATATTTAGTACGAACACTCAAGCAAGTTACAATCAAATCCTAGAATATCAAGTGGTACACTCTATCATGCAAGCAGTTTCCCTACCACATATTTTTCACAGTATCTGTTCTAGAATTCTGAAATCTTGACTGGGACTAGATTGAGAGAAGAAAAGAATATATCAATAAGAGATTTAGAGTAATATACAAGTCAGATGATTTATCAACTGACAATGGCTTTGGGCTTTGGACTCTAGAGGGTCTCTTTTATGACATCCTGACTGTGTCCAGGTCAGCATATATCTGGATGCAGCAGGGGAGCAGCCAGGACATCTTTGGATACTAAGGTCTCTTTTAGGTGAAACATGATCTATAGCATGACAACGAAAAACTAGGTCAGCATATATCTGGATGCAGCAGAAGCTTTCGTTTCCTAGCATCTCCAGGTCTTTGCTTACACAAAACAAAGGAGATACACGAGTTTTTCTGAAAAGGTTTCAGACCTAGACCACAGTGTTATGCTTCGGGACATCACACAAGCATTCAAATAGAGATTGTACCTAATTCCAAGTGATGTTCCTTACTGAGGTCGTGTCTTTATCTTTAAGTGCTTCACAAGATCATTAACATTTCAGCCATCAGGACCAACCCTACCAACATATCACACTAGAGCCAAACTGTTTCGATACACGTCTTACGTGTGTCAGCCTTAATCCAACTTGTGAAAGTTCATTCCATCTCTCGTTTTGAAACCAAAAATGTTTTGATCTTTTCTTAGGACACATCCCCCTAAATTTGTGCTTAAAATAGAAATTTAAAGAACAAATTTACAAACCTAAGACTAAGAAAAACCAAAAATACTTTTTTTTTAACTTAAAAGACCAGTTCAGTCCTCGAAATGGACCATTTTGAGCAGTGCAGAGAGAGCTTCAAAACGAGCTCGATTAACAGGTTTTGTAAAAAGGTCTGCGACATTGTCGTCAGTGTGAATATGTATAGGCACAATCAAACCTAGGTTAAAAGAGTCTCGAATGAAATGTTCTTTTATGGCAATATGTTTTACTTTTGAAAATTGAACTGGATTTTTCACAATTTGGATAGCAGCATCATTATCATAGTAAATAGGAATAAGAGAGAAATCCAAACCGTAATCTACCAACTGATGTTGAATCCAGATAACCTGAGAACAGCATGCGGAGGCAGCCACATATTCAGCTTCCGCTGTTGAAACGGATATTGTTTGCTGTTTCTTACATTGCCATGCAATAAGTCGATCGCCTAAGAATTGACACCCCGCAGAAGTAGATTTCCTGTCAATGTCACAACCTCCAAAATCGCTGTCAGAAAAAGCATGTAAATCAAAAGGAGAATCCTTAGGATACCAAAGACCAAATCTAGGTTTCCCCTTAAGGTATCTAAAGATTCTCTTGATAGCATGTAAATGAGAAGTTTTAGGATTAGCCTGATAACGTGCGCATTGACACACTGCGAACATGATGTCCGGTCTGCTAGCAGTCAGGTACATTAGCGAACCACTCATTGAACGATAAAGTGTTTCTTCTACGGCTTCCCCATCCAGATCTCGAGTGAGACCTGGTCTCTCAGACATTGGTGTGTCGGCTGGCTTTACATCGTTGAAGCTGAATTTTGCAAGAATGTCATCCACGTATTTTCCTTGATGAATTAGGATACCCTTAGAGTTTTGACGAACTTGCAGACCTAAGAAAAAGTTCATTTCACCAAGAGCACTCATCTCAAACTGCTTCTTCATCACCTCTTCAAACTCCTTGCACAGATCATCATTGGTGGAACCAAAGATGATATCGTCCACATAAATTTGCACCAGAATATGATCGTCATTTACTGTCTTGACGAATAGTGTCTGATCAATAACACCACGAGTGTATCCATTAGCAAGCAGGTGTTCAGTCAAGGTAGCATACCAAGCACGAGGTGCCTGATGTAACCCATACAACGCTTTCTCTAGTTTGTACACATGCTCTGGATATTTCGGATTTGTGAAACCCGGTGGTTGACCAACATAGATTTCTTCTTTAACAGTTCCATAAAGAAACGCAGTTTTGACATCCATCTGATAGACAGTAAATCCCTTAAACGATGTGTATGCAAGGAAAATTCGGATTGCTTCCAATCTCATAACCGGTGCATATACCTCATCATAATCGAGTCCCTCAATCTGTCCGAACCCTTGCACAACCAACCTAGCTTTGTTTCTTACAATGACCCCGCTATCATCTCTTTTGTTTCGGTAGACCCACCTCGTGCCAAGAGGTCGTTTTCCTGGAGGCAATTCAACTAGCTTCCAAACCTTCAGTTTCTTAAACTGGTTTAGTTCATCTTGCATCGCATCAACCGAACTTGGTTCTCGCATGGCCATAGCAGTAGACTTTGGCTCAATTTGAGAAATGAAGCACGAATACAAGCATCTGTTGATGTCACCAGTTTGACTCCTTGTGAGAACACCTGCGTCTACTGGACCAATGATGTTTTCCAGTGGGTGATCTCGTTGAATGCTTGTAGGAATGGCTATGTCTGGAACTGAAGAATCTCCAGGTAAGATTGTAGCACCACCTGTTGTAGTCTCTTCTACAGTATCATGATCAACTTCGACTGCGTCACCATGCTCCACCGTGCACTCAATAGGAATGGGATCATGGAACGTAGGAATTGAAGTATCATCAGACAAATTTTCATCATCGGCTTGTTGCACAGGATCCGTAGTGGGAATGAATGGTTCGGCAGGAACTGAGAGTGGCTGTGGTGATGGAGATGTGGGTATAGCATCCCCCTCATCCTTTGCATCATCAATCACGGAGGATGAGGTTCCAGCAGTGGAAGTTAAGGAATCTGCAAAACCTGTATTCACACCACTAGAAACATCGTCAAAAATACGAAAAGATTGAAAGAGAGTCTCATAGTCAAATAACCAGTCTGGACCCACTCTAGCATCTGTTGCATTTTCTTCAAGCCAACGCACGTCAAACGACTCTACGATTTGCCTAGTTTGTTTGTTGTAGACCCTATATGCAGTCTTGCCAGCATAACCGACAAAATAACAATCGTCAGCTTTCGCATCAAACTTTGGTGTAGCGTCCAGATGCAACAGTGTACACGGACAACCAAAAGCACGAAAATGCTTGACGGAGGGTTTAGTACCAAACATCACTTCGTAGGGTGTTTTCATTCGAGCTTTGTTGACTTGAACTCGGTTCTGCACATAGCAGGCTGTGTTGACAGCCTCAGCCTAGAAGAATGTCAGAAGCTGTGAGTCACACAACATTGTGCGGGCAGCTTCAATTAAGGTGTGATTTCTTCTTTCAGCAACTCCATTCTGTTGTGGCGTCCTTGCTGAGCAGAATTGACGCGCAATCCCTTTCTGAGCACAGTAATAATTTAACTCTGCATTCTTGAATTCAGTTCCATTGTCACATCGAATGCCTTTTACCTTCAAGTTGGTCTGATTCTCCATCAATATGATAAACTGTTTAACTATTTCTGCAGTCTCACTCTTGTTAGCCAAAAAGAAAACCCAAGTAAAACGTGAGTAGTCATCAGTTATTACTAAACAATATGCTTTACGAGAAATGCTGAGTACATTCACTGGGCCAAATAGGTCCATGTGGAGTAACTGCAGCACAGAATCAATAGTGTTTACCAACTTGGAGTGATGGGGTTTTCTATGATGTTTTCCTCTGGCACATGCAACACATTTTTCAATTGTTATAAAATCACGTACTGGCAGATCCCTTACCAATCCCAGTTTAGCCACTCGATTCAAATTTTTAGCATTTGCATGTCCAAGACGACGATGCCAAAGAATGGCAGTATTTTAAGAGACTTTTGAGAAAAGACATGTGACGTTATCGGAGGGAGGTTTGTTCATGTCAATGACATAAGCGTCACCTCGACGATCCGATTTCAGTAATACCCATTCATCTGGAATGACTACTCCAGGTTTCAATATTAAACAACCTTTGTCAGTGAAATGAGTTGAGTAGCCATTGTCACAGATTTGGGACACACTTAGTAAACTATGCTTTAATTCAGGAACGTAATTTACCTTATTAAACTGAAGAGCACCATTTCTTACCATTCCTCTTTGTGTTATCTGACCCTTCTCACCTCCTGCGAAGGAGACGAATCCACCATTGAAAAATTCAACATCGGTAAGCTGGGATAAGTCTCCTGTCATGTGCCTTGAACAGCCACTATCAATGTACCAGAGACGAATGATAGTCCTCCACAGCCGTTCCTGCAACATAGAAAAACACATAGACACATTGATGATTGAATTGCATAAATGATGTTGTAACATGTTTCATCCCAAAAATGGTGATAAATAGAAAATGGGCTATGTAAAACTCACCTTAGCAAAATGTTATACTTCTTGAAAAATTGAATAGTGGTGTTGCCCAAACAATGCCAAATATCACCCTATAATAAGGTAATAAATATGTCTAAGTCTATCTAGTCTACAAATGTATATGTTCTAGGGCTTTGAATTGGGGATAAATACTCGTTTGATTAATAATAAAAATGTTTGATAATTGAGAGAATTTTAATAAATAAATAAACAGAAATCTTTTTATGAAATTTAAATTTAAGATGGTCACAAAAAAATGTGTTTAAAGTATAAAAATAATTTTTACAAAATTATTTCCTTTAAAATAGAATATTAATTCTATTTATAACAATTTATCAAATTTTAACTTTAATATTTAAAAATACTAAAATTAAAGGATTATTAGTTTAAAATTTATATTTCTGTTCTAAATAATCAGAAATAATTTGTATAAAATTTTGGTGCAAAAATATTAAAAATTGGATTTATTATGATTAAATTATGATTAAAACTAACAAAAATTGATTAAAAATATTAAATAAATGATTTTTCAGAATTAAAAATCATTTCAGAAAAGTTTATCATTATATAAATTCAGAATAATTTTTGTGGAAATTTATAAAATTGTTTTGATATTTTAATGGAATTTTATAAATATAATAGAATAAAATTGATTTATTTATTAAATATATTAAATAAGTAAATTTTTGAAAACTAAAAATTGTAAGTTAAACTTTTTCATTAGATTAAATTAAAATAATTTTTTTAGAATTAATAAAAGAGTTTTAATATTTTAAAACGAATTTATAAAATTATAAGTATTATATATAATTAATTTGTTTGTTTGATTAAAAACAAAATAAAGGAAAAAGATGTGCCACAGCCGGGACTCGAACCCGCGTGGCTTAGGTAGGTGGCACCAGACACAACCACTTGGTCCAGACCAGTGGTTGTGTTAGTTTCTGTTTAAATAAAATAAGTATTATATGCAATTCGTGTTCTTCCCCAATATTATTCATACGAGCCCTAATTTTCCAATCAATCAATACACACAACATTAGTCCAATTAATCATGGGGCTAATGTTGTACACATGCCGATTAATGTAACCCACAAAAATAATTAAACTTACAAAGCTGTATCGTGCACGATTGCTCAGTCAACTTTAAAAGTCAAAACGCGATTAAGATAACCAGAACAGAAGATTTTTAAGTGGAATTGGGTGTTGAGAAAGATGAATTGGCGAGTTGTGATCGTCCAGAGAGGTTCAATTTATAGGGTAGTATCTTGGTTGCTCGAATTGGTATAGTTGACCTTGTATTGAATAGTTGACGCGTTCGTGGATCAATTTTAGTAATAATTGAATGCTAATTGCCGTGTATATGAGTCATAACAGGCCGATAATCACGTCATGATGCCAATACAGATCAATCACAAGTTATGGTGATGATTTTGGTAAGTTCGCGTCTCACAGTTGACTTTCCAAGTCAACTGTGAGGGTTTTTAAACTAGTGATATAATTATAATGATCCGGGTTTAAGACAAGAATGATGGCTAGATCAGCTGGTTTGTGTGTGTTGTATAATTGAACCGGCTTGGGCGCGGGTTCGAGTCCCGGCCCAAGCACCATTTTTTTTAAACATTTTTCCATGATATATCCATATATATATATATATATATAATTAATATAGTATTAGGGTTCCCAAAATGCCACAAAAATAATAAAATGCGAACAATAATGATAGAACTTGACGTTTTTTTATTAATGATGATCGTAACGTACAAGTATAAATGCGTAATGTTACAGTCAAGTCAGTCAGAGTCTGAGAATTTAACCTTCTACTAGACTGGTTAAACATTTTATGTCTATTCCAATCACCATCAGAAGGCTTCACCTTGGATTTGTCATTCCGCATTACCTTAGGCTTCTCAGCCTTCAATGGCTTGGTATGATTATGATTCCCGTTTGGAGCCTTCTGATGTTTCCAGCTTGCAAGATTTTGTTGATTTGTTTTACAATTTCTGGCAATATGTCCTGGGATTCCACATGTGTAACATGTTTGACGTTTAACACGTGGATCCCCCTGAGATCTTGCATATTTTCCAGGCTCAAAGAGCTTGGAGACATCTCTATACCTGTGTGATGCTGTTTTGAAATGTTGTGTCCTTTGTTTTGAAAAATTCTGTTTTTCATATTTTGGTAAAACCTGTTTTGGTGGGACATATTTCCCTGTCCGGTCCTTACTGAATTGTTTAACCAAAAGATTTTTCGTTTTATCACAAGCATGTGGCAAAATAACGGAATCTGAATGAACAAACAAAGAGTCAGACAAAATGTCACAAGGTTTTAGGCTCAAAACAAATGATCCCACACAAATATTGTTGTCCTTATCAGAAATTGAGTAATTGTTTTTCTGTGTTTTATTATTAAATGCAAGTGAATCAGTGTCATCGACTTCATCCCCATCATCTACCCAATCCTCAACAATCACATTTTCTGCACAAGAATCAACCAAATTAGTAACATTCACATTATTAGAAACATCTAAGCAATTTTCTGTAGAGAAGTTTTCATCCACAAAAGAAGTAGGAGATTCAGAAGATATTGAGCACATTTGTTCTGAATCAAATGAGTTTGAAGTAGATAAAGAAACATAATCATTCACTTTGGTCATGTCTTCAGATGATTCAATGGTTTCACATGACTGATAGCTAGATGAATCGGTCTTTCCTGAGTCTGGATCAGAGTCAGACTCAGGTTCAGTCACTGACGAATCATCTGAGTGAGACTTAGAATCGGTCAAATTATTTTCACTGTTGGCTCTTTGCTTTAGACAAAGCTCCCTAATTTGCTTCATGAAATCAAACTCATAGCTCACACTTGAGTTTTGCTGGGTGGTCAGGTCAGGAATTGGTTCATTAACTTGCACTGATTCATGTTTAGACTCTTTAAAAACACCTAATGATTCGTCAGGTTCAGATAAGGAGGGAACCTCATCTTTGCTGGAGGGAACCTCGTCTTTGCTGACCTCAAAAACTCTATCAACCTTTTTATTTTTCTCATAATTTAATGTCTCAGTCTGCTTTGAGACATCTTGAGACTTGACAAATGTTTTTGAAGGAGCCTGCTCTTGCTTGTATTGTTTTTGTTTAGGTTTAGAGATTCTAATTGGGATTGATGCAGGTTTAGTGATTTCAACTTGATCCCGTGATGGTCGACTGGTTGGCTCTTCTATGGGTGGACCATATCCTTTCAAAGGAAGAGCCAACAGTTCCTCATCCGACATAGGAATTGAGGAATAATTTTCATTGAAAGGTGGAGGAATTTCCACAAAGCCAATTCCCTTATTCCTTACTTCCTTTGGTCTGTACTTTAACTGGGTATTGATCATTTTTTCAACTTTAGGACTAGAACAATCAAACTTTTTAAAATGAAAATCTGCATTTTCAAATTTTGATTTTAAGTCGATCAATTCCGTGGTCAAAGTGTCAGACAGTCGTTTGAAGTGTAAATATTGACATTTATGATCACTCACCTCCTGATGCAAACGCTTGATATCAAGTTTTTGTTTTTCGACCATTTCTTTATAGGAGTTAAATTTCTTTTTAATGTCCCAAGTGGCCATCTTTTCGTATTCAAGCTGTTTGTATGCGGAGAGAGTTTCTTCTCTAAAACCCTTAATTTTAAGTTTACACCTTTCAGTGCAACATGATTCAGCTAAAGTTTCAGAATGTACCTCAGCCGCTGACGGAACATAGTCGTCATCCATCTGTGCCATAAGAGCCTTGTACATAGTATCTTCAACAATCTTCAGATCTTCCATTTGAGAAGACCAATCCCATCCACCTCCTGATTGAGCGACCATGGCTTTGTTGGAGTTAGAGGATTCAGATCCAGTGTGAGTGGTAGACGATTGACTTCCCGGAGTAGCATTGGGAGAAGCGGCTGCAGGAGTAGAATTGTCTCCTTCTTTCTTTGGCTTGGTGCATTCACGAGCAAAATGTCCAAGTTCATCACAGTTGTAACAACGCATCTTCATCTTGTCCCAACCCAGTTTCTTTGTTGGGTTTTCCCACACATTTCTACCGGTCTTCTTCACAAACTTATTTGCTCTATGCACCACCATAGCTATCTGCCAAGTCAAGTCCATCTCTTCAATATCATCTTGATTAATGTCATTTAAATCACATGCTCCAACATCTTTTGCAGTAAGTTGACCGGTCAGAAACGCGTTATAGCAATTCATGAATCCAGCAAATAAACCTAAGTTACTTTCAAGTTCCTTTGGAATTTTGACTGCTGACAAAGGTGCAGCTGAAGAAAGTGAAGCAGACGACGAAGGTCCAGCAGTGGTGGCTACGAAGATCCACTTGCTGGATAAGAATACAATGATGGACGCTGAGGTTCTTGCTGAGACATTAAAGCATTGCTGGAGTTGCAATGATTGCATTGTTATAACTGGCAGTCTGAGTCATGCAGCGTTGCCTGTCATCAAGGTCATAGGACTTGATCAAAGATATGGTCTTAGAAAGGGTGAGTCTTGCTAGATCTTTGGTTCTCTTGATAAGAGTTACATTTGAGTCCCAACTCCTTGGAAGAGTATTAAGCAGCTTTTTGTTCATGACGGAGTTGTCTACCACCATATCATTTGACTTCATTTCACTCACTAAGGCCACAAAACGTTGGATCTGGCTTTCAAGTGTTTCTCCAGGAATATGATTGAAAGCATTAAACTTCTGACTCAGCATCTCTCTTCTGCTTTCTTTCATTTCTTCATTTCCCTCGTACAGATTCTCAAGAGCTTCCCAAAGCTCTTTGGCAGTGGCATTGTCACGAACTCCAATTGATACTTCAGGCGAAAGTCCTAGATGAAGATAAGCAATTGCCCTTTCATCAATATCAGTCTTTTCATGATCTTCATCAGTATACATACTCTTTGGTTTGATAGCAGTGGCTCCAGTTATTTCGTTAACCACATAAGTGATCACACAGGGTCCATTCAAGATAGATCTCAGAGCCTTTGCATCTTTTATCTTCATGACTTGAATGAACCTGAACTTCCACTCAGAATAGGACATTCCAAGTTGAAGAACAGGTATTTTCTGATGAGTTCCAATGACGGATTCCATAGCTTTGTCCACTTGGGTAGCCACAAGTAGCTGGTCAGTGTTTAGTCCGTTCAAATTTGCCTGATTAACAATTTAATCCATTTCTGAAAAGAAGCTTAAATTTATTAGTTCAGTTTTAAATTGTTTAAAGCAGTCTTAGAAGGTCCAAATTCCAGTCCAAAGTCCGTTAAAGTCCAGTTCAGTTAAAGCAGTGCTGTATGTGACTCGTACACAGTTTTAGGGTCGGACACACGTATCTGGGTCGGACACAGTGTATTGGGCGGACACAGGTTGTTGTTCGGACAGAGTTGTGGGTCGGACACAGTTGTGAGGTCGGACACAGATGTAGGTCGGACACAATGTGTGGGTCGGACACAGATTTAAGGTCGGACACACTCTGAAGGTCGGACACAGGCTGAGGTCGAACACAATCTTGGAGGTCGGACACAATCTTGGAGGTCGGACACAGAGGTCGGACACAAGCTTCAAATTAGATGCGTCTTGATATGGTAACCTGCAAAGATTAGCAACAAACTTTCCAAGAATTGCGAAGTTTTTGAAAAATTTAAGGAGATTTTTAATCAATAAAAACCATTTCTTTTTTTTTTAAAAAAATTATCTCCTTAATTTTAGCAAACAGTTTGACCTTCAACCAAATCGGATCAAATCAAGAATTTTCTTCAAAAATTTAACGAAACAAAATTGATAATCAAGGTCAAAAACATCGAAACAAAGGCTTCTCGCAACAAGAGCTTCTCTGATCTTCTTCCTTTGATACCAAACCGAGCCTTCGAAAGACTTCTTAGGCTCTGATACCAATTGTAAGTCCAAGATCTTCTCTACCGGGTATCAAACAACACACAATCAAAGGCGGAAACAATGATTGTATGGAAAGAACAAACAAGAAACTTAAAGGAGAATGATTTTATTAAACAAGTGCACACGTCTTCAAGAGACGTCTGGTACACTTCAGCCAAAACAAGAGAGAACTTCACAAAAGACTAGCAACCGAAAATTGACTAAGAAACCCCCTATTTATAAGTGCATAGGGCGGTCACTTTACATAGGCCATATAGGCCGAAACGCACTAACAAGACTAACATAACCCAAGACAACGCAAACCTCTAAAGTCTAGCCCAACACTAGGTAAGAATCCTTAGACATAATACTCAATCCTGACTAAGAAACCCGTTTGGAGACCCTAATTTCATCCAATTACTCTCCTCCTGCAGGTAAGGCTTGTAAGCTAGAATCAAGGCGGGACAAGTGTAGAAATGCTAAAATGGATTTGGATCGCCCTAGCGTACCAAAATCCCACAGAAATCAGATTAAAACCTCTCCTGGATTAAAACCCTCAAACTATGAAGCAGACTTAAACTCTACTGAAGAAAACCTAGGAAAACTCTAAACACGGACAAGTAGCGACTCCCGGGCTAGCGCTTGCCAACTACCGAACAATGCCTTGTTAGTTACCTAGCAATCTCGAGTTAGATTTCTCACCCTCAAGAATGGACTGCACGTTTTAGTTAATTTATTATATTAGTTTGTTATACTTGTGTCGTACTCCAACTCCAAATACTAGCACGCTAACCTAAGTTGACGAACTAGATTGATTTCAAGGCCTAGGGGGTATCTCTACATGCCTAGCTCCACAAAACCAATAAACAAACTTCAAATAAAATTAACACCAACACACATATATCAAATCCAACAATAAAAGTTAAAATCATTTAATTCTACCTGTGTTTTAAAAAGCGCGCCTCGAGCGCGCTTAAGCGCGAGGCGCACTGAAGCGCCAGGATTTGCGCCTCATGTAACCCAAGGCGCACCTTGTACAAGAAGCGCAGGAAAAGCGCAATTTTTTGCCAAAAAAAATCCCCTGAGGCACGCGATTTTTGTACGGGAGGTGTTTTTATGCTTAAAATTGTTATATATGTAGCTAAAAGGGTTGTTAAATCATGTATAAACCTTATTTGTATCTATATTTTGGGTAAATGATGCTAAAAACCTATAGCATATATAAAAAAAATTATATAATCGTCTTGCGCTTCGCGTACGAAAATCCCACCGCTTTTGCGCTTTGCGCTTTGCGCCTCGGTTTTGGACCTCGTCGCTTTAGTGCGCTTCGCGCTTTTTAAAACCAAGAATTCTACACGTCCAAACGAAAATCAAACGTCATTCAATCATATTATTATCTAAATCATCATCCTAAGTAGCCATGAAAATGTCTAGCCACTCATAGTATTATAAAACATTATCACAAAATAATTAAAAATAGTTTTAATCATGTCTCTAGAAAAAATAAATAAAAACTAAAGCAAACCTGAGGCTCCTTAAATATTAACCTTTAACATGCCCGGAGCCTTTTCTCCTTCACTGCTCGTTCAACTGGCAGCCTCTTGGTCAGTCGACTTCGCTTCAGTGTTGAATCAATGAATAATTATCGAAGTGGAATGAATATATCCCCTCCTGCCGTCAAGTTTGTTTTTTTTATATATACATATCACTATGCACCGCCATATATTTGCAATTGTGTTGTATAGCTAGTCTTGGGCTACGGCCCAAGCAATTCGTTTTCTTTTTCTTTTTTTTTTACTTTTTATTATTATTATTATTATTATTATTATTATTATTACTACTACTACTACTACTACTTAATGCTCTCGTATCAGGTGTTCTTGACTCGACAAAAGTTGCTCGTTTACGCTACAACGTCCATGAACACCTATAAAATAAATAAATAGCTAATAAAAATGACTCAAAACTAATAAAAATATATAAAACGATAAAATAACTAAATAATAAAATACATGACTAATACTAATAAAAATAATATCTAAACGACTCAAATACAACCACAAAATATATAGGAAAATAGGTGTGTTTTGCAACAAATCAAACATCCCCACACTTGACTCTTTTTCGTCCCTGAAAAAGAATTATACTATGAAATCACAATCAAATAATCTGGCCTCAAAACATAGGTTACTTTAATTTTAAAAATCTAATCACGTGTCAACTGCGATTGCAGGTATACTTGTCCTCTTAAACCCAACCGCCGGTTTCTAAGCCCCTTATAATGTTAGTTTAATTTTAGGTTCATTTAGTCTACCTAGGGTCTCACACTAAAGAAGCCACAGTTTCACCTAATCCCGCCTCAAGCTTATGAAACAAAAGGAACAACCAATTGACTATTCTTAACCGTTTTATGTAGAAAACCGAGAGAATTTAAAATCATTTGTTTTTTTTTCCATTTTCATCTCAGCATACTTAACTCAGAAGGTGTGACCAATCCAAGTCGTTATCCCAGTGGCCAGGCACCTTAAGCTTCAACATTTTCGCTTTGATTTCTAATTAATTCATGAGCTTTTTTAGATATTTATTTTCAGACAATCCTAGAGGGAGTCGAGTCTGGAGTCACTATCCCTAGAAACGACACCATTGGCCTTGCCCTTATTTTATATCCAGCTCTTTTTTTTCTTCATCTTTTGATTAGAAATTCTAACGGTTTTAAACTTATAACGGCATTCCTTGTACTATTATTGGCGGTTTCAGCTTCCCCATTTTTTCCTAGATGAGAACCCACAAGCTATCCTAATATATTTAGGTGTATTAGCTCAAAGGAAATTTTTCTACCGGCTGGGCCTACCCACACATCCCAAGTCAACACGCTTTCGATTATTTATTCTTCTAATACATATAATATTTGAAAACCAGACACTTGATTTTATCTATCATTTCCCATATTTTATAATGCAAACTTCAAAATCAGGGACATATTTTTTTTCGATTTTTTTTAATTTTTTTTTTTGGACTCAAAACGACTCTATATACAGACTAACGACAATTTCCCATCCCCACACTTAAACTCTACATTGCCCTCAGTGTAGGAATAGAAAACGACTCAAAACAAAAAATAAATTCCGAATACAAAAATAAAAAGACGAGGGCAAATTGGAAAGGACTTAGCTAGTTAATTTTTTTTAAGCTCCAAAACACTAGTCCATTCTAGCTTGATCGTATAGCATTTCATTCACGATCGGCTCTGACATAATGGTAAACTCTCGGGTTGCTTCAATATAACGTACAGCTCTAGAATCGCCCGAATGGAGATTGAGTACGAGCGGTACAATCCAAACCTGCACAAGATAAAACAAAAACCCAGCAGAATACCGAACTAAAAAAAACAATAAAATAAAATAAAAAGACTCAAACTAATAACATAGACACATAATAAAAGCAAAAACACAAAGACGACGCAACTAAGTTACGAACATGAAAAGAATATACAAACTCTACACTTGGGGGTATCCCCACACTCTCACAAACCTACTCAGGATTGATCTCAGGGAGTTCCGAAACCTCCACCTCCTCATCAACGCTCATCCCATCCTCATAATGCTTCAACCTATGGCCGTTCACCTTCCATCGCTAGCCATCCTCACCTTCAATCTCAATCGTACCATAGGGAAAAACCTGTGTAACAACATAAGGACCCGTCCAACGCGACCTAAGCTTTCCTGAGAACAACCTAAGACGAGAATTATACTGTAACACTTTCTCCCCACACTTAAATTCTTTCACTATCTTCATATGCTTATCGTGCAACTTCTTAGTTTTCTCTTTATAATCCCACGATCTCATATAAGCATCATCCCTCAACTCCTCTAACTCATGCAACTGAAGGTATCTATGCTTACCTGCCTTATCCAGATCTAAATTCACCCTCTTCAATGCCCAAAACGCCTTATGCTCTAACTCAACTGGAAAATGGCACGCTTTCCCATAAACTAACCGAAAAGGAGTGGTGCCTATCGGTGTCTTAAATGCGGTGCGAAAAGCCCACAATGCATCCTCTAGGTGATCCGACCAATCCTTTCGGTTCTGCCCCACTGTTTTCTCTAGGATTCTCTTGATCCCACGATTGGTATTTTCCACTTGACCACTTGTTTGTGGATGATAAGCTGTAGAAAGCCGATGGGTGACCCCATAGCGTTTCAAAGCTTTCTCCATCTGGTAATTGCAAAAGTGTGTACCACGATCGCTAATCAAGGACTTAGGAGCACCAAACCTAGAAAATAGTGTCTTTAAGAACCTCACAACAACCCGTGCGTCATTTGTAGGCAAAGCTTGAGCTTCCACACACTTAGAAACATAGTCAACCGCAACTAGGATGTATTTATTCCCATGAGAATTTGGGAATGGACCCATGAAATCAATGCCCCATATATCAAATACTTCAATGGTCTGAATGGGATTTTGGGGCATCTCATTACGGGATGAGATATTACCAGTCCTCTGACAGGCATCACAATGTCTCACAAACTCATGGGCATCCTTAAAAATGGTCGGCCAATAGAAACCCGCATCAAACACGCGTTTGGCGGTATTAGCCGCCCCGTAGTGACCTCCTACTCTACCCTCATGACAGT
The DNA here is from genome assembly GCA_030844895.1 of Ambrosia x helenae. NCBI lineage: Eukaryota > Viridiplantae > Streptophyta > Magnoliopsida > Asterales > Asteraceae > Ambrosia > Ambrosia x helenae. The sequence continues at coordinate 165,228 of JAUTDX010000276.1, read as the reverse complement.
GCCTAAGGATATCTCTCGTCTCGTCACCAAACACACATCTCCTCAAAACCTGATCTGGTCCTAACCTAAATAAGTAAGGATCATCCCACAAGTAGTACTTAGAGTCGGCTATCAATTTCTTTTTCTCCTGAAAAGTAATATCACTCTTAAACTCACCCGAAACTAAGTAATAGCTATGTCGGCATACCAAGGGAAGTCCCTACAGATCCTAGCTACCACAGACATCAAACTCTCATGAGGAAAATCATCCCTAATCCTCTCTTTCCTACCTCTATCTAACTCCGGATTCTCTAAACGAGATAGATAATCCGCAGCTACATTCTCAGCTCCACTCTTATCCCTAATCTCAATATCAAACTCTTGAAGCAAAAGGATCCACCTAATCAGTCTAGGCTTTGCATCTTTCTTGGAGAAAAGATGCCTAAGAGCGGAATGGTCGGTAAAAATGATAGTCTTAGAAAGCACAAGATACGACCTAAACTTATCACAAGCAAAGACGACGGCTAGCAACTCCTTCTCTGTCGTCGTGTAATTCTCTTGGGCATCATTGAGTGTTTTGCTAGCGTAGTAAATGGGATGGAAATGCTTGTCCCTACGCTGGCCCAACACAGCCCCAACAACAAAGTCGCTAGCATCACCCATGATCTCGAAAGGAAGACTCCAATCTGAAGCGACCAGAATGGGAGCAGTCACTAAACGCTCCTTCAACAACTCAAATGCCTTGACACATTCAGCAGAAAACTCGAATGGTCGACCTTTCTCAAGAAGTTGGGTCATCGGGCGGGGCAATCTTAGAAAAATCCTTAATGAAACGCCTATAGAAACTCGCGTGACCTAGAAAACTACAAATAGACTTCACAGAAGTAGGCGGCGGGGGTTGTGAAACAGTGTCGATTTTAGCTCTATCAACCTCAATCCCCGCCTGTGAAATCTTGTGCCCAAGCACAGTACCCTCACGAACCATGAAGTGACACTTTTCCCAATTAAGCATCAGGTTCGTCTCCTCACACCGAGTAAGAACACGCTCTAGATTACGCAAACAATGATCGAAGGAACTCCCAAAGACTGAAAAATCATCCATGAAAACCTCCATGGAATCCTTGATCAACTCATGGATCATCGCCATCATACATCACTGAAACGTGGCTGGGGCATTACATAACCCAAAAGGCATGCGCCGATACGCAAAAGTGCCAAAGGGGCATGTGAATGTGGTTTTCTCTTGATCCTCAGGTGCAATAGGGATCTGAAAGTAACCAGAGAAACCATCCATAAAGCAGTAAAACTGCTGACCCGACAAACACTCAAGCATCTGATCAATCAAGGGCAAGGGGAAGCGGTCCTTGCAGGTGGCGTCATTGAGTTTGCGATAGTCAATGCAAACTCGCCATCCAGTCACAGTCCAAGTGGATATGAGCTCATTTTTCTCATTCGTGACAACCGTCATGCCCCCCTTTTTGGGGACAACCTGGACTGGACTAACCCAAGTAGAATCAGAGATGGGATAGATCAAACCTACATCTAACAAGTTAATCACCTCTTTCTTAACCACATCCTGCATGTTCGGGTTTAGCCGTCGCTGAGGCTGGACAAACGGCTTAAACTCCTCAGTCATCAGAATCTTATGCGTGCAAAAAGAAGGGTGGATGCCCTTAATGTCAAAGAGCTTCCACGCAATAGCACGCTTGTGTTCTTTCAGTACACACAACAACCGCTCTTTCTCATCCTCTGTCAATTCAGATGATATGATGACAGGAAACTGAGAGTCCTCCCCTAAATATGCGTACTCTAGATGAGATGGTAACTCCTTAAGCTCAAGGGTAGGGGGTGTCTCAAGTGATGATGTCTCTAGAGGTCTTTCCGAATCAGTGGTCTCAAAAACCTGGGAGGCCCCATCAGAAAGGTGAGATTGAACAGCGGGTGGAGACATGTCCCGCTCAAGATCAAACTCAGTCATCTCAATGCACCCTTTATACTCGGTATCGAGCATCTGTGTGTCAAGGGTGTCTCGCTCGCAGAAGCTAGTGAGAAAGCTCCCCACCTGAGTCATGAAAGAATCAATGAAGTATAGAGTATCATCGTTCTGGTTAGGGTGCTTCATGGAGTGCTGAACATCAAAAGTGACCTGCTCGTCGGCAACTCAAAGAGTGAGTTTGCCATCAAAGACATCAACAATAGCACGAGCAGTGGCTAAGAATGGACGACTAAGAATGAGTGGAACCTGTGAGTCCTCGTCCATGTCAAGTATAACAAAATCCACCGGGAAAACAAATTTATCAACCTTAACTAACAAGTTTTCCAGTGTTGTAGAACTCCTTTCTTGGACCATGTCCTCAAAGAGGTGCAACTCTATGAGATCCTGTCTAATTCGCTCATCCCAGGTCAATTTAGGTCTGCCCCTATTCCTTCTCCCCTCTACAACGCACGCTTCCACTGCTCTCATTGGCTGCACATAAGTTCCTCAAAACATTAATATAAATAGGTTAAATAATATAAACGTTTGAATTTTTCGATCCCTTATATTAATATAGACCTCCCTATCAATTACACATTATAATCCATAAACCAATTAACATTTTTCTCGTGATCCTCCAATCTTGGTCAACAATTGGTCATCCACTAATCTAGCTAATTTAATTGGTCAACCACCAATCTAGTTTATTCCTTGCTTGGAGCCAATTATTCTTGTATATAACTTGGGATATTACATTGTTTTGATCATCATTGTATAAAGAAACACAAAATCATTTTGCTATATATATCCTTCTAAATCTCTAACCTGGTCTCCTAATCCCTCTATAAATTAAACCTCCCTCACCCTTCGTTTTTCACCCATCGCAAATACATAATCGACTACCTGGCATCAAACCTTTTCGCTCTGTTTTTGGAAATTAAGTCTTCGAATATCGAACCTAACCACCCGTTAGCTCGCTCCTGTTCGTCGTTGCTAGTCGCTGGAACTGGACCATTTTCTTTCCTTCGCTTCGTCCCTCGCGTCTGGTATGTTATATTGCATTAGAGTCTTGTGTTTTTTGTCGACTATTAGTGGATTATATAATTCTTAATAAAATTTCGAAATCAAGTAGTATTTATTTGAAGGAGTTGATTAATGGCGGGACTTTGGTTTGGTAATAATATATGGGGATGAAGGTATTGGTTGTCAATTTTGTTTCAGGATTAAAAAAAAAGTCGATCATTTGTTATAATGAATTTATGGCTCAAAAAGAACTGGCTTCGACCCTTGGGTCAACCGGATTCTTTGTTTATTTTTATTATTATTATTAATTTTTTTTAAAAAATCATATCTTTTGGCTTTGTGACTTTGAAATATGAATATTCTAATTGCCAGTGTGATAATATTGTAATCATGATCATTTATAATAATTAAATTAATGAACTTTTATGTTGGCAAATATTCATAAATTCCTAATTTGACAAGTGATAAAAAAAAAAAAACTAAAAAGCCAATATATGTGTGTGTGATCAAAGTTTGATATATATATATGTGTGTGTGTGTGTGTGTGTGATATTTGATGATCGTTTTGAACTAAAACTTATATATTTTGGAACTTTATTAAACTTATTAGTTAGTCAGTTCTCTCGTTAATTGATATACGTTAAATTACACATATAAAAGTCCCCGTTTAACTCCCTTTTTCATACGTTTTTGACCTCATACATAGGAATTGGTACTTATTTGGGTATCTTTACGATTTCAGGTCTTAAACGATGTCCCGGAAACACAAGGAAGGAAAAAAACGAAGAGTTCGGCGTGAAAACAGGCCATCAGGCCTTTCGAGCGGCCGCGCGCACCTCCCAGATATTTCTGGGGACCTTCCAGAAGGCCTACGTCAGCAAACGAGCAACCAATCCACTTGCATATAAAGCGAGCGGCCGCTCCAAGAGGCCGAGCGGCCGCTCGAACCCTCTGCTCTGCTATAAAATCCCCATTTCAGCTCACTGATCAATGTTGGATCTTGAGGGAAGCTTTTCTGGGCGATTTTTGGACGATCAAAGCTGCTGGAAAGTCGTTTAACAAGCTCGGAAGTCCATCCGATCCATCCTTCATCATCCGATCCATCTCTTTAGCATTCTTATGGTTTGATCCTTTAAGCTTTTTATGATCCAAATCTGATTTTTGTATGCTATTTTGATGTTGTTATAGTTATTCGTACGCCTACGGGCAAGAACAATAGTATTTAGTACGTTAAACAATCGTTTAGTATGTAATCATGTTTTGTATAAATTTGGCGTTTTTCATGTTTAGATCTTGATGATCATAGCGCAACCTTGTTTCATTGTTGTTGGATTTGTAGTTGTATTTGAATGACTTTGGCGATTATCGAATGTGTTAGGCGGATACATGTTGAAAAACCGTCCGTTTAATCGTCCGGTAGTAGACTCGTTAACTTGTTAATAAGTTTACACCATGAAACTGTAACCGGGTATTGGTTTGGTTAAAGTCGGTCAAATAACGCTTAAAAATGCTTACTGGCACGTAGAAGGGTTTTAAAAGCCTAATGGTGTCGTTACTGATCTTTGACACGGTTAATGATCTTTGGTTGTTATTTTGGTGAAAATGGCGATCTTAGTAGATTCGTGTTCAAAGTTGGTAAAATGGAATAGGTTGTGAAATGCTCTACTTTATGCTAGTTTAGGTGGCTATGTTGTGTATTCGGTATTGCTTTCCTGAATTAGTGAGGTTAGAATACTCTTAACGGATGACTGACTTATCTTTAGAAGATCTGCGTGAGATTATATCAGCTGCTCGCTAATAAATGACTTGAAGTGGTTAACGTGTGTATTCGTGTTAGCTTTCTGTATAGTTGTCATGATAGGATGCCCGAAAGGGACACTAACTGTCGGAAAATGGGAATGTTGATCACGCGCCTGTATTACTTATTATATTTAGATGACATGCTAGGATTGGCAAATTATAGTTTATATAGTTATATTTTATATTTGGAGTCTTACATATGTTATTCATATGTTTTAGAATTAATTTAGTTTTAAACAAAACTCAAACTTATCTTTTACTTACTGGTGAATCGGGGATAGAGTTTTAGTACCATTGCTCCGCGTGCGTCCATGGATCGATACTTGGTTCTTATCTGTACTTACTACATATATGACAGGGTACACTTGCCCTAGTGTGTGTGTGTGTTTTAATATGAAGGTCGAAACCATTTTTATAAATATTAAAGCAAAAACGTGTGTTAAAATCCATTGTAAAATATGTATAGTTACGCACACGTCATTAATCTTGTCATAAAATTTTCTAAACAAATTTGTGGAATTAAATTCCACAAAATCAAACACTTCAAGTCTATTCCACAAAACTAGGAAACCATAATCGATCGACCTAGGAATTTTAGACTTTTTAGACTGTTATTCTTAGACTTTTGGATGCTTAATCTAGGTTGATTTCTTTGGGAATCAATATACTTGCTATTGCATACTTGGGATTCTTGCTTGCTTGCTAAGGTGAGTTTACATAGCCCCTTTTTACTGTTTTACATTTTTGGGGTGAAACATGCTTAAACATTTTTTATACAATAGCAATTACTCATTCTCATTATGTGAAACTTGTGGATTCATTTTGACTGTAACAAAAAGACACAGTACAATCATTAACATTGATCAAGCCGCCTATTTAGATTATAGCGCTATAGGTCTGACAAACCCATCCCCCCATAAATTCAGGGATGATCGAAAACAGTTACACTTTTACTAACTTGCGAGTTAGGTCTCAGTCGACACAAGGTTTGATTGTACAAAAGACGCATTGTTACATGTCGGACTCATACTCTTACATTACTCTTTGCTTTATCTCAACTGTCATTGCTATACAAAATATTCTATTTTATAACTTGCAAAACCTATGCATTATCACCAACTATTTAAAATTGACCCCCCCTCTTTCCAACTTAACATGTTTCAGGTTTTTACTTGCTATTGGAAGTTGTACAAGTCTTGGAACACATAGGAGCTTTGGGACTAGTTTATATGAATCAAGTTTATGTAATCACTATTTGTATGACAATTGTAAATCGTTTAATAATATTCAACTTACATTTAGTACCATGAGCTATTGAACAATCATTATTACGTGGCACCCCAATGTTTACGCCATCGGTTGGGGTGTTACACACACACACACACAAATACGTACTAGTTTGGTCGATTATATGGATATGCATACATATCCATGATGCATTTTGGTAACCTCTAGTCTTCCATGATAGTGTAACACCCTTTTCGAGTGGCATCATAGGTATCCGTTTGATCTATGGTGCGAATATTATGATTATTTGCAATAGTAATATCTGACTTAATGTTATAACATGTGTTAATTGGTGATAAACATGACGTAATGTTATAACATGTGTTAATTGGTGATAAACATGTGTTGTTGTGTGAGATTAACTCATGTTATCATATGTTTGTGTTCTAGATAATGTTTAATGATTTTTTTTTTTTTTTGTGTTTGTCTCATGAAACATATTGTGGATTATTCGAATTTGTGTGGAATTGTGTAGTTTTCCACTGGATTATTGTCACGTGTATTGTGGTTTGGTTCCCGTGTGGTAATCGGGTATCTGGTGGCTCTCTGTTAAGCATGTGATTGGCTTGATTATTTAACGGCAATTGTCTTGTATATTCTGGGTGTTGTATGTATAAACAGATAATCTATTGAATTTCTTCAATGATTCTGGCTTTACTAGACTGGGGGGGGAGTATAATGTGTGTACAAATGTCTAATTATGCACATGAAATGATAGTAATAAGTAAAATGCGTACGGATGTTGACCTGAATCATTGACTGATGTCACAGTTACCATTTTTCTAAAGTCAATAGTTCTTATTTTCTGTAGCTGAGTAGAGATTTCTGTGAAGGATTCTTCTTTTCTTTTCATGATTCACTTTATTAAAGCTTGCAACATGTACTCATAAAATTAACCTTTTATTTAGTATTTTGCTATTTTGGCCCTTTTAATGTGAAATATCATGTTTGGTATATGTCTGAGAGTTGAGACCTTTCACTTTAGATGTCTTTCTGTATGTATGTTGGGTTTAGTCGATCCGTTTTCCTTTAATGTTTGTATCTTCAACTAAACAATTATAGGGGTGTTTGAGATTGCTTATTTGGGTAGATGCGTTTATCCGCATGGTATTATTCAACGTAAGCAGTTTGGAAAAGTCATATACAATTGGTATGTTTAAAATTGTTTCTACTTTAGTATGCAGATTCGTTTCTTTTATGAATCTTGATTTTGCATGTTTCTTCTATATGAACATTTTTTAAGCATCCATGTTGAATCAGTTTGAAGATTTTCAATTCAAAAGAGCTTTTGAAATTCTTCAAAGATACAAAAAGATGCATTGCATGTTCAATGAAGACATACAAGTTAGAACTTATATGTTTTAATTCTGAAATGACATCTAAACATTTAGATTTTATTAAATTATATTGTATTTTTCAACCTGAGACGCTTTCGAGGTATAAACCACCTATTGTATTAAAAATTAGGGGAATTTGATTCTAATAACCTAAAGAGAGAATTACACAAATTGTCCTTTAGTTATTACTGAAATTGCATCCTCTGTCCTTTATGGAAAATTTTCACCCTTATATCCTTTATTTTATCAATTTGTTACACCCTTTGTCTTTTAGCCTAACTTAGTTAAAAAACTTGGTTAACTTTATTTTCTAAGTTTACACTTTTAGCCCCTATAGTTTTGATCGAACCCTAACCCTTGATTGACCTCGAATTAACCACGGAAATTAACGAAATCATAGGGCTATTATAGAACATCAAATTCCGATCAAAACTATGCATAATAATCGTACTAACATGATCGTTTTCGAGGCTAAATCGAACGATTAAAATTGCGACTGGTTAATCTTGTTCTTCAAATTGCGAATGATTTGGTGAGTGTTTATGATATATTTTTGCACAGAAACGGTCGACTAATATATTACATGTAGGGTATCAACTTGACAAGAAGCAAGTCTGATGTGTCAATCCATGTCAGCATGCTACGTTAGTAACTAGTGCCACGTGGATTGACACAACATCATGCCACGTCAGCAACTAGTGCCACGTCAGTATGCCACATCAGCAAATGGTGCCACGTCAGCAACCCACTAGCGGCGTAAGTTAATTGGGTGTTAGATTCCAATAAGTTAATAGTTCAGGTTATATGTGGCCAATTTTTTAGTTGGGGGTGCCAATGGCCAATTTCAAATAGTTTAGGTGGTTATTATAATCCAATTCCTTTGGGAGGCTTGGGTTCAATTCCCACTAGCTACATTTGGAGGACATTGGTAGATGGAAAATGAGGGATGACCAGGCCATTGGCTTGGGTTCGAGTCCTGATCCCGACCGGTTTTACCGATTGTAGCCCAGTTGGTTGAGGGCCTAAAGTTTCCTATGGGATGCTTGGGTTCAATTCCCACTAGCTACATTTGGAGGACATTGGTGGATGGGAAATGAGGGATGACCCGGCTATTGACTTGGGTTCGAGTCCTGATCCCGACCGGTTTTACCGATTATTTCACTGTCGTGCCTTCGGGCGGGTGAGTGGTCGGGTTTTCCCGGAAATTGGTGGCAATTGGTGGCCCGGGTACTATCGAGTACCTGATTCGCCAAAAGAGTGTCCGAAAATGCTCGGAAATTTATTCGTTGGCCATTCAAAAAAAAAAAAAAATCCAATTCCCCTAAAAATTAACATTAAATTTGTATAGTATCATTATTTTTTTTTAACGGCCAATTAAAGAATCGCATGGTACTCTCGTACGTGGCCCCCATTGGCAAAGGGAAGCCCACAGACTTGGAGCCGAACTCATGAGCCTCGCGGTGGCCCAACCCGCACGCACGAGAGCCCCTAGCCCACCCGTGTGCCAGTTCTAGGGAAAACCAGACCCGCATACCCGCCTGAAGACACGACGGTAGCAAACCGATAAAACCTGACTGGCTCAGGAGTCAAACCCATAACCACAAGGGTCAAGTGTCTCTCCCTCATCACCTGATACCACTCCACCAAGGGTGGGTGGTTGTATAGTATCATTATTGAGAGGTAAGTACATCAGACGTGTCAAACAAACAAAGATCTAACAATAATCAACCAAGTGGAAACCCAAGTACTTCCTTCCAACTGTACTCATTTGTTGGCCTGACGTATGTACATCTTTTCCTATTTTTAGTAACCTCGACAACTCCGCTTTTCTTGGGATGAAACAAAACAACTGATCTTGATCTGTCCACGATACCACCTATATATTTCCTAACCATTTTATTAAATGCTACAGAACCTGATTCCTTACAACACTGATATTAAATTATTAACCCATCAACAAAAGCCCTTTCAATATGTCTCAGTCAATTATTGGATCTTCCGGTATTTACAGATCGTCTGCTTCCAAATCAACTGTAATCACTCTGTTTCAGATACCCTTTTTCTGTTTTAATCTCTGGGTGTGTGGTGTGGGTGTTTTGAGTATTGTTTAGTAATGCAGATAAGGTGGTTGATGAAATGTTTAAGCGAGTGTTTTGTTGGTTTTTTTTTTTTTTTTTTTTTGGTTTAGATCTTGATTCCAAGTTGAAGGTTTTGGGAATTGAGCAGACCCAGTTGGGATTTTGGAATTCTTCCAAGTAAGTCTTGTAAAAAGTGCTTTGTTTTGTTTTCTTGAATTCTCTTATTGTTCATACACTATATGGAGTTTGTTTGTTTATGGTTTGGTACAAAATATTGGTACCGATATTATCGGCGATATTGACCGATATTTGGCCGATATTTAATTGATATATCCCAAATATTCCCGATATCAGCACCTTTCCTCTTAGTTTTCTGTTTGTCTTTCTTCTTATTGCTCCTATTAGTGTTTTATGCCTTAGCTGTTAATTGTTAGTGTTTTAAGTCTTAATAAGTTCCCACCTGCTACAATTATTACCGTTTTGCAAGTTGCAAAAGGTTTATTTGCACATTGAATTGTTAGTGTTAAATTGCTATATATATATATAAATTTAGCATGATATAAAAAATACCGATATCCCACCATATCTCACCGGGATAACCTATATCTCAAATATCGGTCCTTGACCGATATATGATATTTTACCGCATTAACTGCTTAGGGTTCGTGTCAGGTTTGACCCGGCGACCGACAAAGACGAACCATTTAGAAGCCTCTCTGTTACTGGTTACTCTTTATCATTCTGTCGAGACTATTTATAAACTTCTTTCTTTTCGTGGATAAAGCTTAATTCGAAAAGTTGTAATAACCACTTGGTTCATATGTCAGAAGTTTCTGATTGGATTGTTTGATGATTTATTTATAGGAAAGACATATTTTTACTATTACAGACATCAATGCTACCTTCAGGATTGAACCCAAAGATAAGCGTGTATTTATTTTGGTTTATGTTATCTGCAGGGCTAACTATTGCTTCAGTTTCTAAGAAACTTATTTTATTTTTCTAACACAATGTACCTCACACATTTATAGGAACAATATGGCTTTGAGATTGAAAGCCTCGGCGGATGGCGTAGCTCTGGTTCAAGAAACCACAGAAACTACACCAAAACTTATCAAGACCACTAATGATGACAACCATTCATTCACTGAGATGAGAAACAGATTTTTGAGTTTTAAGAAACACAAATACTTGTAAGTGGCAAAAATCTTTGATAAAAAAGTTTTGAAAAAAAAGCGTTTATTGCTTCCATTAACATGTGCCGTTATTCTCAAACAGGGAAAACCTGGAGCGCTACCAACAACTTGCTGACGCACAAGCCCCGAAGGTGTTTATTTATTAACTGTTGTTATGTTTAGAGTTTAGTGTTAATTGTTCGGGCTTGTTGTAAGTTGTAACTGTTCTGCTTACTAACGATTGTTAGAACAGTTTTTGGTGATTTCTTGTGCAGATTCAAGAGTCTGCCCCTCGTATATCTTAGGATTTGAACCTGGTGAAGCTTTTGTGGTCCGTAATGTGGCTAATCTTGTTCCACCATTTGAGGTATTTTCAATTCTGTACATTGATTTTCTTCTTGTTATTTTTTTATTTTTTTCACTGGTTGGTATACATCTTTAGCAGCTTAATTGCATTTGAAGTCTTGTTTTCTGGTACAAGTCTTTATGTTTGTTCTAATTTCATGTGCAGAGGGGACCGTGTGAAACAAATGCCGCGCTTGAATTTTCTGTGACTACTCTTGAAGTAAGTGTACTTTTCTAATGATAATATTCACATGCCCATTATTATTTTGTAATTTGTTAATTTAAGTTAATATAGAGAGCTGAAAGCTCTATTGATGTCTTATTTCAACTTCTTTTTTCACTAATTTAATGATAATTTATTATTAAAATTAATATAGTGGTGGTATTAAGGACCCATCACTAATGAACATGTCACTTGATATACTTTTATCTGGGTCAAGCTAAAACAACGTTTCTAAGAATGAAATATGTCAAATGGGTCGAACGGTTGTCCATAGTGTACTTTATTAACATTGCTGGATTATTATCAATTATCATAATTATTTAGTTTGTGGTCATCACATATAGCACATAACTTATTTGTAAAAATATAAAAAGAATGGACCCAAAAGTCTTTGCGAGTCGACATGAAACGTTTTGTCTGGCACTAGAATTACCTGTTCAGACCGTTTACCTAACCTGCCCTTTCGCCTATTTTGCCACCCAACTATTGTTACTATTTACTATCTCTGAAAATGGTGTTGTTGAGGATCATATTTCGCATATTTGAACTGTAAATGTATATATAGTGATGGTTATTCAATTAAATTCATGAGTTTATAATGAATTGCAGGTTGAGAATATACTGGTGACTGGACATAGTTGTTGTGGAGGCATCCGCGCCCTCATGGGCATGGAAGATGATGTAAACTCAAGGTCTGGCTCTCTAGGATTTTTAATGATTGTTATTATTAGTATTTTTTTTTTTTTTTGTCATCATTTGCTCTCAATGCGTATTAGATCCGTAGTCTCATAAATCTGCATGCTTTTCAGTAGCTTCATCAAGAACTGGGTCGTTGTAGGAAAAGCAGCAAAATCAACCACAAAGGCCACTGCTTCTAACCTCAGCTTTGACCAGCAGTGCAAACACTGCGAAAAGGTGCTTTTGATTATATTTTATTCTAGAATATGAAATATTGTATTAACTTTCATATAGACCATCTCTCTCACCTCGCAATAGTCGAATTTCTATTTGACTTTGGAGGTCATACGAACTAAAGTTCCAATCTTTATATGAAATGCTTACTCAAATTTCATGACACAGACCGAAACGCGACACGAACACAACACTAAAAGAATCAAGTTTTGGGTTGCCATTTGTAACCTGTTTAATGATTTGGTCATGTTCAGGTTGACATGTTTAAATAAATTGCTCGTGCATGGGTTGATTTGTTTAACCCCTTTTAACCTTTCTTTACAACCCATTTCCTGTTAACACGTTTACGACTTGATTACTACCCGCCAACCCATTTTACACGTTTAGATAAATCGGTTAAATTGGTTGTGAATGTTTTAGACACAGATAAAAATATGGGTCGTGTTCGGGTTAAACGATTCAACTCACCAACTGCCAACCTTGTGACACAATTGACGCTTAGATTAAGTTTTGTAAAGGAACTCGTATAGAAATTTGTATTCGTATGCAGTTGGTTTGACTTTGACCTGCAACTTTAAAAGTCAAAGTACTTGTTTCTGCATTTAAAGGTTGATTATTTTCTGATGAGATTGAGTTTCATCCAACTTTCCAGGAATCAATAAATAATTCACTGTTGAACTTGCTTACATACCCATGGGTCGAAGAACGGGTGGCAAAAGGCCTACTTTCTCTCCATGGTGGCTACTATGATTTTGTGAATTGTACATACGAAAAGTGGACTCTTGATTACCAGAGGAGCAATCTGAAGCAGGAAACAGGCGGGTACGCCATCAAAAACCGTGAGTTTTGGTCTTGATGGTTGCGTTGTTCTTATACTTGTTGATTTTAACCACTTGATAAAGTATTCTAGATATGATATGATTGTTGTTTGTGATGTATTATGCGATCCAATAAACCATAGTAAATTTATGTATCCTTTCTGTGTAATAAATATAACGTTATTAAGAAGTAACAGCAGTGTGCATTGACCGGTTAATGTATGAAGCGTACGGTTCGTGTAACGAGTGTTGAAAACCTGCATCTTTAGTCTTTGAGTTTAAGTAACTTGGATGTTTTGTTGTATATCAACTGTTATAATTCTGTTTGGAACTTTAGTTTCAAACTTCACCTTCTACCTAGCAGAATGATATTTGTTCTCTACATGACTATCAAAATCTCATTTACAATCAAGCATAAGAAATTAACTAGAGGGACAGTATTTGCTAACAATAAATAACTTGGTTCTCTTCAAAATCATCACTTTTTTTTTTACTCTAGCTGCATACCCTGTATTAGTTTCAGCCAGTAGACTAGATTGTGAGACATTCTTCAAGTTAATTACACTTCTCTTGAGACTTAGAACACCAATTCTTCTTTTATTTATTTTAACGAGTAGGGTGCCCGCGCGATGCAGCGGGAACACAAACACTTCTAAGGGTGTGTAAGGTTCGGTTCGGTTCGGTTCGATTCGGTTCAATTCCATCAACATGTTAATCCAACCAAATTGGATCATTTTAGAAGGAGTTAATTGCCAATTTAGTCCCTGAGGTTTGATAAAGGAGTTAATCATTTTAGAAGGAGTTAATGCCCAAAATGACCTATCTTTATTATTAGTTTAGGTTGCTAAATGTTTCTTTTAGCTTATAAGATGTGTTATGTACGTTTTTGGGAGGGAAGATTTTTTATATAAGTGTCGTAAGCAAGATGAGGAGGCGATTACTACTACTAATAATAATAAAAAAAACGTGTGACGGAGAGTGTGTTGACGGAAGTGGTTAAAGAAGGTGTTATTCCAGAGGTTGTTTCCTATGCTATTGGTTGACAATAAAATTTACAACGTGCATTTGAAAACATGAATGTGCGTTTGTTTGTTTATAGTTAACTACTGATGAGTTGCAACTTGCAACATCTGATAACAACTACTGAAGATATTGAAGCAACTGTTGAAGATATCCTCTGATGTTGGTAACTACCGAAGAGAAACAACGGCTGGTGAAGAAAAATACTGATGCTTCAACTACTAGTGGCATTGTTTTTGTAAGTGCGTTTAAGAAGTATACATGTGTGTTTATAATATCTGGACAAAATCCAAGCATGATCGTGCTTATTCACAAGCATGATTGTGATCAGGAATGAGCATGGTTATGTTGTTTCCAGCTTGGATTTATTTTTCCCGTGTTTTCACACGGGATTTCACCTAGTAATAATTGAAAGCAATAAATCATACATGGCGCTCAAAGAGGGCATCCTCCCTTTTGAGTGTGCCAGGTGGCATGCCATGTGGCATTAATTGATTTTAGAAAAAAAAAATTAAAAGCAAAATAAGATTTTTCTCTCTCATGTTTCCTCCATAATTTTTAAAAGTTAATATCTTTTATATACGTGATTTTTTAAAGAAAAAAATACACCAAATTAATGAGCGTTTTATTATCTTTCCAACGAGTACCATAGTGCTATATAAAAAACAAAGAAAAAAACGACTATTTTTTGTAGGGTTTTGTTCATACAGGAAAAAAAACACAAAGTGTTCAGGTAATTCATTAATCATGTATAGGCAAATCACTAATTATGTACAAATCAGTAAATATGAATTCTATTTTCAACATGTGTTAGCATTGGACTTATACATTGTTAATTGTTTTAGGTTAGGTGCTACTCGAAACTTTCATGCATGTAACTGTGAAGCACGCCATTCTATTTTATATGTAAAATTGATATGTTATATTAGATTTTTAAACCGGGACATTACCGGGTATAATCTAGTTTTAAATAAACTAGTAGAGTGTCCGCGCGATGCAGCGGGAAACACAAACACTTCTAAGGTTGTGTATGGTTCTGTTAAGTTCGATTATTAGCCTCAACTGAAACTAAAATCAAAAGTCATCAATTAATCAATCAATTGGTTCCTTGGTTCGATTAGTATTGTTAGATTATCGGTTTTAGTCCGGTTTAGTTAATTTTGGTGAATAACAAAAACAAACTTTGGCTAAATTTTTTTGCCTAGAAAAAAACGAAATGGAGATATAAATACATGAAATAGAGGTAAAAAAATAGCCTTGTAAACGAATCGGATATTCATGAGCTGGTCGTGAACTTGTTCAGTGGAAAGTTCGTTTATGTCGTTTATTTAATAAATGAACAATCATGAACAAAAAAATTTGTTCGTTTAGTTAAATGAGTGAACATGAACAAATGTTGAGTTTGTTCATTTATGTTCGTGTACGTCCGTTTATGTTCGTTTATTTATGTATGTTTAAGTTTATTAATTACATACGTAGTTATATTTACATATATACAAACATAAATTGGGCTTTAGCTACTTGTATAAATATATAACCAATTAGTAATTGGTTTTTTTTCAGTAATACGAAATCGTTCACATTTATTATGTTCGTGAACGTCCGTTTATGTTCGTTGGTGAGCTGTTCGTTTAGGTTTATACGAACGAACATAAACGAGCAAGAGTATGACAAATTTCTTAATGAACGAACATGAACACAAAAATGTGTTAGATTATGTGTTCGTGTTCAGTTAAAAATTAAATGAACATTCGATTCGTTTACAGGCCTAAGTATAAAAGCTAAATATTTCAAAACCCCCTCTATTTATACCGCCACTACAATTGATAAACCTATCTACACAGCTTCAAACCATATTAGAGTATAATTTGCTATATACTTTTAATTAAAAATTTAATTTTTTACGTGATTAACAATATCTAGAGGTGAACAATAATTGAAACTCAACTGAAATTGAACAAAAATATACAAAACCGAACATAAAATTAACCAAAACCGAGTTAACATAATATCGTTTTTTTTTTGTACCCTAAGTTAACCAAAATTAACAAACCAAAACTGAACCATTCATACATGTATATCCTTTTATAAGCAAAATTTTAACCAAAGTTTGGTTTTGGTTATTAACCAAAATTAACTAAACCAAACTAAAAACGACAATCTAACCAAATAGATTGAACCAATTTACAGGTTGGTTAATAAGATTGATAAGCCAATAATGTCGATTTTTGTTTCGGTTGAGACTTATAACCGAACTGAACCTAACCCAACCATGAACCATTAGAAGTGTCTGTGTTTCCTACCACATCGTGTGGGCATACTGTTATAAATATATTAATGGGTCTGTTTCAGTTTAACTAATTTGGGTTAACTAATGGTACAAAAAGAAAACGATAACCAACTTTAAGTTAAATCGGATGTTTTCAGTTTTCAATAGATTTTGGTTCAGTTTTGTCAGATTTTTTGTTTGGCTTCGGTGAACGGTTTAGTTATTGCTCACTCCTATATATCGTTAATTACGTAGCACATAAAGATTTTTTAAATAAAAAATAGCAATGCTATACTCAAACTAAAGATAATAAAATGCTCATTATTATGATGTAATTTTTTTTATAAAACTATAAACGTATTAAAAATATATGACTAATTAAAATCATGGAGGTGGTTTGCTTAAAATATGCAAAAGAAGTTTAACTATAATTTAAATAAACAAAAGTTAAGTAAAGGTTAAGGGATTAAAGTGTAACTAAGATATGGTATTAAAATGTAAATAATGTATGAATGACTACTTTACCCTCATTTTAGGGTTATTAATGAAAAATAAGTTTTTAACTTTTGTGTATCTTAAACTACCCATCACTCATGCATTATAATATGCCTTATAATATCTATACATATAATAAACCAAAGCCATTTTAATGACATGACACTCAAAGAGACATTCTCTTCTTTGAGTGTGTCATGTGTCATCTCATGTGCCATTGAGATATTTTAGGAAAAAAATAATTTAAAAACAAAATTGGATTTTTCTCTCTCATGTTTCCTCTCATAATTTTTAAACATTAATATCTTTTATATACGAGATTTTTTAATTTTTCTCTCTCATGTTTCCTCTCATAATTTTTAAACATTAATATCTTTTATATACGAGATTTTTTAAAGAAAAAAATTACACCAAATTAATGAGCATATTATTATCTTTCCAACGAGTACCATAGTGATATATAAAAAACGGAGAAATTTTTTTGTGGGGTTTTGTTCATACAGGAAAAAAAACACAAAGTGTTTAGGTAAATCATTAATCATGTATAGGCAAGTCACTAATTATATTCAAATCAGTAAATATGAATTTTTTTTCAACCAGAGCCGAATAAGTTAATAGAGTTATACGTTGTTTTAAGTTAAGTATCAATATTAGTATGTTAGAGTTGTACATTTGTTTAGTCTTTAGGATAGTTGTTAATATTAGAGTTACATTAAGTTCTACATTCTTTTAAGTTAGGTGTTAGCATTGGAGTTGTACATTGTTAATTTGTTTTAGGTTAGATATTAACATTAGAGTTATACATCAGTCTATTTCATATGTAAAATTGATGTATCATATTAAATTTCTCAACCCGAGACGCTCCCGGGGTATAATCTAGTATAGTATAGATAAAAGATATAATGATACTCCTGCATCATTTTCATTCAAGAAAAAGTAATGACAATAATGGTATGCTTCACAGCTGCAACAGGACACGTTGTTTGACGTTCTATTTTTATTCTAAGAATCTATTGTTTGAAAGGTGATATAGACGTACGTACAGTCATAGGTTTTTTCTACTATAAAATGTTTCACTCTCATTTTCATCGACGGTATTTGTCTTATAAGCCATTACAAGGATAATTACAATTAAAATTACCAGATTTATTCTCTCAATAGTGGATTTACAAATTTATTATTATTTGAGTACTAATGACATTCTCCAGGACCTATTTGATCATTGCCTTCTTTGTGAATTTGATCCCTTATGTGGCTTCAATTACGTTCAATATGAATAAAATTGGTCCACAAAATGCGAATCAGGAAATTGTTACCGAAGGTATCGCAGCTTATATATCAATGGATGGAATCCAGCTGACTACAACAAGTATGTATCCGTACAAGGTAATAGGGACAGTCGGACGAGCGACATACATCAGACCACTTCATCTTTGGGACCGCAAATCTGGTAACTTAGCAAGCTTCTTTACCGATTTCTCCTTTGTAATTGGTTCAGACAACCCAGTGAATATCGGTGGTGGTCTCACATTCTTTCTTGCTCAGGATAATTCTGTGATAACCAGAGGTTGGAAGGCGATGGGTCTTCCGGTTAATATGACATCCATGAAGCCAATGAGCCAATTTGTAGCAGTGAAGTTTGTTACTCCTGGGAACTACAGTCTGGATCATGTGGGTATTAGCATTAACTCTGTTGATTCTGTTAGGAATCAAAAATGGTCAAGACACATACCTAATGGGGGAGTGTGCACAGCTTGGATTGCATACGATTCTGTTTCGAAAAATCTTACAGTTTCCTACACCGGTTTTCAAGACAGAACACAAGTACGCTACGATGAGCTTGTTTACACAGTTGATCTCAGAAAAGAGTTGCCAGAATGGGTTATTTTCGGGTTTTCAGCAGCATCAGGATATCTTCTTACCCAGAGACATAATGTGAAAGCTTGGAATTTCAATAGTACGGATTTATCGGCTAATGGCAAAAACAACAAGGTGGGATGGATAGTTGGAGTGTTGGTTGCCGCTATTTTTGTAATCGTTCTTGTTATTGTAGCGTTTTGGAAGTGGAAATGGAAGAAAATGTTTGATGAGGATGAGGAAGAACATGGATTTTACGCTGCGATGAACAATGACTTTGAAATTGGTACCGGCCCCAAAAGATTCTCCTATCACAAATTAGCTCGGTCAACTAGTAACTTTGCAGAGAACGAAAAGCTTGGTGAAGGAGGTTTTGGTAGTGTTTACAAAGGTTTTTTAAAAGATTCGAACACATACGTTGCAGTTAAGAGGGTGTCAAGGAGTTCCAAACAAGGGATCAAGGAGTACGCATCAGAAGTGAAGATAATTGGCCGATTGAGACATAGAAATCTAGTGCAACTCGTTGGTTGGTGTCACGAGAATAGGGAACTCCTACTTGTTTATGAGTTTATGGTTAATGGAAGTTTAGATCTACATCTATTCAAAGAAAATAGCTTGTTGACTTGGGACACAAGGTATAAAATTGCTCTTGGTCTGAGTTCGGCGTTGTTGTATCTTCATGAAGAATGGGAGCAATGTGTTTTGCATAGAGATATTAAATCGAGCAATGTCATGTTGGACTCAAATTTCAATCCAAAGCTTGGTGATTTTGGGTTAGCGAAGTTGGTTGAACACGAAAAATGCTCAAAGACCACAGTCTTAGCAGGAACCTGGGGTTACATGGCTCCTGAATGCGTAATAACAGGAAAAGTAAGCAAAGAATCGGATGTGTATAGCTTTGGAGTTGTTGCTTTAGAAATAGCTAGTGGGAGGAGAACTGTTGTGTATAATGCAGAAGAAAGTCAAGTAAAGATTAGTAGAATGGGTTTGGGAGCTTTATGGGACTAGAACTCTAGTTGAAGCTGTCGATCCACGTCTTGGATCAGATTTTGATGAGGAAGAAGTGACGCGATTGATGATTGTTGGGTTATGGTGTGCACACCCTGACCCAGAGCAACGCCCATCGATGAGGCAACTTATTCAAGTACTCAAGTTTGAATCTTCCATACCTAATCTCCCTTATGAAATGCCTGTTGCGACTTATTTGGCGCCCCATACGTCGTTGTTCTACAGTCTTACTACCATGGTCCAAAACCAGTTGTCAAAATTGTACTACTCTACGTTAACCTTGGAACACATGATATGTTGGTATTCTACTCATCTAAATAAAATATTAATTATTGTTTTTTTTTTAATTTTAATTGTAGGGGCAAAGATTCAAGGAGCAAAGAAAGTGATTAAAGCGTGATCTGAAAGTTCATTAATTTCGGAAAATATATATGAAGCTTATTTTCACATGAAGCAAAGGATCTTACTTTTCTCTGTTCTTCCTCCCCATTAAGTTCACACATGTTTTCTATGTTCTCGTTCTTTTGATCAGAATGATGATATTGTTGGAAGTTTTTTGAGGCATGAACGAAGGTTTATTGTAAGTTACACATCTGATGGTTGTATTATGTAACTGAGAGTTTACACACATTTCACATTTGAAAAGAAAGTAATTTTATTTCTGAATGAATAAGCAATACAATACAATACATAACATCACATTATGTCGATGCATGTATGGTGGTTTGTGCAATCGTCCAACTCATGAATATGTTTTGAACCATAGTCACACAATTCGCTAGATTTGAAGCGGATTTCGAATTGGTACGTTTCGTACCATACGCAATTCGCATACGTACCAATTCGCGAATTAGGGTTCCAATTCGGAAGTTTGGGGATAATCAATTTGCGTTGTCAATTGCAAGAGTAGCGCCCGCTATAGCAACTACAGATGCGGATTCAAGAAAAATTAGGGTGGAACAGAGATGGACACGTACCTAGCAGTAGCGATTGGAGGCCTGATGGTGAGGACTAAAGAAATAGTTCATGAATGGAGAAGAAGATGGAGGCCAAGTTAAAAATTAGGGTTACAGGAAGAGAATATGACGGCCTCTTTATTTTGTAACTTTGAAACTTACATCAGGACCCTTAAACTTTAAGCATTTATGATATTTAAACTAATAGTATTCTCACATATCTAATTTGGTAATATGAAATTTTGGACTTTGGTTATTTTGATTAATGAATTTAGTAATTTTTATTTTAATTTGTACATAACGAACCGGACTCAATGGTACACCGTATCGTATCGTACCGAAATGAACCTACCCTCCCCCGTACCGAATTCGTTCCATCTAGCGAATCGCGAACCCGAACCTCGTACCCGAACCGGAGCGAACCGCGAATTATGTGACTATGTTTTGAACTATATCTTATCCTGAAACTCCAAACACCGAAAGTTAGGCTATAGGGTGTGGAGACATGAGAAATGTAATGTCTCCATGCCACGTAGGATGCCACATTGGATTATTGGTGTCTCAAACTTCTTGAGACATGAGTGGGGTGTGGAGACACCAACACTCCATGTCTCAAGCATTCAAAAAAAAATAAAAATAAAAATAAAAGGAAAACACCCTATTGGTTGGAATTTAAAAAAAAAAGGAAAATTCTCTGATTGGTCCATCCTTTATGTCCTCTGAGGGACATGGGGGACGGGGGAGGGGAGAACGGGACAAGGGGGCGGTGTGCTGGGGGAGGACGGGGCAAAAAGTGAGGACGGGGGGGTGGGGGCGTCTCCACACCCTTCAACCTTATAACTGGTTTAATTTGTTCCTTTCCTAGTGTTAGCATATACAGAAAGTATACAATATAAAGTCCCCTTAACGTAAATTGACACCTGTCAATTTAACCTAACCACAGTTAATCCCCAATTAAACCTATTTTCCTCTCCCCTGTCTTGAAACGAAACAAACCAATCTAGATCTGACCACCACCACCACCGCCACCGAACCACCACCCAACACCACCACGTCATCCTTCACCTTCTCGTCTGACACCATGCCAACAACGAAAAGCCTTAAGAGTCACCGGAAGACGACCGGTGAAAGGCTACCATCTCTTCGCCAACGCCATCACAACCTCCGACCTCCGACCTCCACCACGATCGGTGAAAGTCTGTACATTCCAAATTAGTCAAATAACCTGCCGAACCTGTCCCTTCATAAAGCAAATTTCATCTCCAGCAAAGGGTGTTCAAAAAACTATAAAGAGAAGAGTTAAGTGTTTAGGAGTACTTCGAAGTTCATCGGTGAAAGTCTATTTGAATTATCGTTCTGTTTGAGGTTAGTAGTTTGTATAAGAAACTTGAAGAAGAGGAAAAGTCAAGGTGTGCGTCTAGAAGTTTTATCAAAGTCAAAGAAGTTATCAAATGCGTTTGTTTTTTTTTTTTTTTTTTTTTTGTGGGGGTGCGTTTGTTTATTTGTTTGTTTCATTTGATGAGTTAGTTAAAAGTGCGTCCAAACATTATAGTGAGTGCGTCTGAATTTAAAAGAGTGCGTCCAAACATACAGTGAGTGCGTCTGTTTATATATTTTGACTCGGTATTTAATGTCTTTTTTAGACGCACTTTATAATACAGTGAATACGTCTGTTTCTGTCTTTGAGTGTTCTTAATCTGAATCTTTTTCAAATCCATTTTTTTCTTTAATTGTAATTATATTTATTAAAATCGTAGGTTTGTGTAATTATTATATGCATTGATTGTGTTTTTTGAATAGGATTAATGTGATTTCAAAATTCGAATGCAATGCTCTGTTTTTTGATTTTTCTGCAAATCACGATCTGTTTATGATTCAATTCAATGTTTTTGATTGTTTGATGATTCTGAACATGAATCGATCTGAAAACGATGAAAAATCAGTGTTCGAATTAGTTCTGTTACGATTTGAAAAAAAAAAATAGACGGTTTTTTCTTATTTTACCCTTGGTTAGTTTAACCCAAGTATAATTAGGGTTTTTAATCTGCATCCTTAATCTAATGGTTGAGATTGCTTCTTAAGCTTCTTACGTTAAGAAGTTTTATACGTTATCTCTCCCCTAACATATATTACTTAACCATGTGTCATTATAACCATAAGGGCCTAAGGTAATCATGTTCGATATTAGATAGCCGTCATCATGTATTATTAGCGTTCTTGAAAGTAACGCTAAAACACCTCAAACTAGCCGAAATTAGAGGACCAACACTAGCTGTAATGCATTAGATAAAAAAAACAAAAATTTGAATCTTATGCTTTTGAACTCACCCAACAAAAAAAGGCTTCGGTTATTCACACAAGTTACAATTTTATTCATACAACCTTATACGGGTCGTAGAGGGCTCTACGGGCCGTAGGGATCAATTTTTTGATCATTCTACGAGCCGTAGAGCCCTTTACGGCTCGTAGGTAATGATTGCCAATGATTGCAATCATTACCTACGAGCCGTAGAGGGCTCTACGGCTCGTAGGTAACGTCTATTTATTTTGGGCATCAATGAGGGTGGGATGAATGAATATTTTTTGTCTACGGCCAGTATAGACCTCTACGGCCCGTAGACCCAAAAAAACACAAAAAACGTTTCAACGAAACCCTTCACAACTTTTCCCTCTATTATATTATATTTCATGAGTTTGACTTTCGAAAAAGTCAACTTCTTCTTTCTAAAACTTTCCCACGAAAACAAACTACTGCCCAAACCAACGAAACCTTATGTTCCGATTGATCCAAATAAGCTGATCCTAAATCTGTTCTATACTAACAGATTTAAATCCTATATGATGATGATATTCGAATACAAACGATAGATTCCCGAAAGAAAAAATCTGGTTCTAAACCCGATTGAAAGTTGATCTTAATCCTTAATGGTTTCTGTGATAAGAATGATAAAACCAAGTCGGTTATGTTATGGTGATTGTTTAAAGTGATTGCAGAATCCTTTTGACTATTTTGTTCGGAAAAAAATTTTGGCGGGAAAACTTCGGTTGGATGAACAAGAACAGAGTATGAATAAAGATTGTAAATTCTGACTTTGATTAAGATCAGGTATTCGAATATGATATTATATGAGGGGCAGGGATAGATATAACCAATTGAATGTGATTAAACGTGTTTTCTGAGAATTCCGATGACTCGCCGGAATTTTTCTGGTTTGGCCGGAATAATCTTCTTCGGTCACCTTTTCTTCCTTAAACGGTTATACAACTTGGTATTGATCTTTCTTCGAATCCTGGATGGCCTTAAATGATTGTTCCAACGTTTGAATCCTTTGTTCTTGTCTTCCCCTGTTTCTGCGTAAGAACAGAGGATACGAATTGATCTTCGTCTTCTTCGTATATTATAATCTGATGGAACAAACTGATCAACCAAATGCTCTGATGCCAAATGTGAGGGCACAGGATCGATATTGAGGGAGAAGGGAATTGAGAGAGAATTTGATAATATGAAAGAAACAACACACTTTATAAATGAAACATATGTTGGGTATTTATACATATGAAAGGGTGTGAACCCCTTGACTCAACCGACATGATGGTTGGTATATAACCGACACAACTATTCCTAACTTAGGATATCTAATAATATGTGTATTATATATAATACTTAGGATATGTGGAAATCAAGTAATTATGTCTAACAGTGTACACTGCGGATGAGACACAAATAAGATTAGTAGAATGGGTTTGGGAGCTCTATGCGACTAGAACTCTACTTAAAGCTGCAGATCCACGTCTTGGCTCAGATTTTGACGAGGAGGAACTGAAGCGATTGATGATTGTTGGGTTGTGGTGCACACACCCTGATCCTGGTCTTCGTCCATCAATAAGGCAAGCTATACAAGTACTCAAGTGTGAAGCTTCCCTGCCTAAGCTACCCTCACAAATGCCAGTGGCAACTTATTCTTCGTCATCTCCATGTTTGCTATATGGTGTCACTTCCATCATCCAAGATCAGTTGTTAAAACTGTACAAACTCACTTCAATCTTGGACATGATGATGTGTTAGTATTTACTTTTGAAGTCATTTACATTAACAATATTTTTTTTTATATTTAGGGGGTAAAGTAAGCGGTGAATAAACAATTGGATACATGGCATGCATGATCTAAAAGATTATGCAGGAAAATATATGAAGCAAGCAACACAGTTGGTTTCCCTACTCTCGTTTTTGTGACCAGAATGATGAATTTGTGGGAAAACTTTATGGCATTAATGAAGGTTTATTGCAAGTATATTTCAGTATTATGACCAAAAAGAAACATATATAGTTTTTACAAATGTTTGTGTTCTGTGATATTTCTAACACAACTTAAAGTTTATAAAGAAATAAGTAATATTATTTGTAGATGAATAAACATCAGATAGGTCAGATCTTGTAGTCTACGAGTCTGGAATTTAGGGAAAAATCATGGATCTAAGTATCCAGATTCAAGGTTCAGGCTCACTGCCTTGGGCGGTTTCTCTTAGCATCAGGCCATGATGATATACAAACTAATCATGTAGCTCCATACTAATCAAAAGTTACAACCCTTTTGAATTGAGGCATTTCCTATACCATATCTTTTATTATTGAGTTTATCCTTATACAGGCAGGTCAGGGGCGGACCTTGTAAAGCGAGTACGTAGTCACAGGACTATAGTGAATTTCCGGGCATATATAGAGATGTTGTATCAGGTTTTCAAGTGACAACAATGTTTTTTGAACGGTGACTCCAAACCTCACCTCACCTAGCATTCCAAGACAAAATGTCCAATAGAAATCTCAATCGGACATGCCCCTCGCCATTGTCAATGGAGTCGTGGGCTGACGTAGAAGGGTTTCATACCCAATTACTTACCACCACACTGTGTAGTCTAAGATGGGTAAAGCATCCTTACTCGTGGTTAACGATTAGTCAAAAAAAGAAAGAAACCTAATTTTAAATTGGGCAATTGGGATTATATAATCCCAACTTGGTCGAGTTGGAAGGCAATAATCTCAACTTGAAATCTGGAATCTAACAGGCCCAACTTGTCTTGGTTTTTATGTCACTAAACCAGAACTAAATAGGTTTAACTCAATTAGTTTTATGCCTACGTGGCATGTCATAAAGTGCAACTGAGTCAATAGAATGCATAAAAATGGCATTCCACATAGGCGGAAAACTAATTGGGATAAACCCAGTTACTTTTGGTTAAGTGAATAAAAACCAAGACAAGTTAGACCTGTTAAATTCCAATTGTCAAGTTCGAATTATTATCTTCTAACCCAACAAAGTTTGGATTATTTAATTCCAATTCTCCAACTTTAAATGATAATAGCTTGTTTAAAAATTTTGAGGCTTGAGCCCAATATCTTTTTTCTTTTGTTTTTCTTCTTTTAGAGCATTCACATTTGGTCCACCAAAATATATGTGAGTGTTTCCCTAAAATTATATGGGTGGGTGTAATTGGTTGTGAGTTAAGAAGAGAGAAAATATTTGGTGAAAGCACTGTTCACCCTTATATTTGGGGGACACTGTTCACCCCTATAAATATTTTAATATTCTTGTAAGTGGTTGTGAGTGGCGAGAGAGAAAATATAATAATAAAAGTATCAAAAAGTATTATTATTTTAATTATGAGAGAGAAGATTTAAAAGTAGAGTAGTGATTTTTAGAACAATTTAATGGGGAAGATTTGATGGACCTAATGTGAATGTTGTTATTATAATAGCCCTAGCATTTGAAATCATTGGTTTATGGAGCTAAATTGGCAACTGCCAACTAAATAACAATAATATTATTTCAAAAAGTAATTTTATCATTTACTAATTAATTTAGTTAATTAATCGAAAAAACTAAACTTTTTATATTATTTTTGTAAATTATTTTTTTGATGTTTAATATTCCCTTTTAAGTGATTTTATAAATTTTAAGCGATTTTATTGTTCATTTCACTACTAGAAAAAATGCATTTTTGGATGTGCATTGCGTGTCAAGAAAAGGGTCTGATGACACACAAAAGAGTGTCAATGATGGTGGTGTCATAAATTTAACATCACACTTTTTTGCTTGTCATTTGTTTATGACACGTGGTAAATGACAATCTTTGTTTACACTCGTCATGACACTTGTTATTGACACATTTTAAGGACATATCTTATGACATAATTTCATGACGTTTATTTTGCGTGCCATAATTTATTAATCTAAACAAAAAAAAATCCTGTAAAATTACAATTTACCCTCCTGGATTTATACCCATATTATTATATGCAAAATCATTAGCAAGCTAATAACCAAAACATCATTTCATTATATAATACATATTTATCAAAGTACAAACCAGTCCGAGACAACATTCAACGTTTACAAAAATATTTTATCGACAATACACTGCCTTCAAACCAGTTTCGATCACTTGAAAATAAATTCCGCGGCGTAGCTTGAGCATTCTTCACGAACGACATCCATGTCTTCGTCCGCGTAATAATCCGCTTCTCCCCCAACCTGAGACAACAATAAAATTAATACATTAGTCGAGGCATGCCAATTATTTTACGTAAATCATAGCGCATCGTTACTTTTATTTTACCTTAACTTACATTGCCCAATATTTCGACTCCTCTGTGAACTATCTCTTAGATGAATTTCATGACATAAAAACCATATTCTGTAATTCTCGACTGGCATGGACACTACACATTAAAAAAGACTGAATTACAAGTTTTGTCCTTTATGTTTATACCTGATTGCAAAGAATGTCGTCCTTTACGTTTAAACCTATTGATCTTGTACTTTGTCTTTTAAAATCATGCACGTTATGTCCTTTAAGCCCAACTCAGTTAGTTTTCGTCGTTAAATGTTGTCACGTGACTTGCACATGAGGGTATATCAGTAAATTCACCCACCCCTTTGATCTTCCCCCAAAATCACTGAATATAAACCCTAATTATGATCCATGATTATACCCAATCACACTTCCATAGATCTTGCAATCATCGATCAGTGTATCTGATTCGATTCACGTTCCTCTAGATCCAAAACCCTCTCCAATAGTTATAGTGCAATTCGATCCAGAAGTTGTTGAATCAGAACATGGATAAGTTCGATGCGTTTTTTCGACGGGCGGATTTGAAGTTGTTGCCTTATGGATCTTCTCTGTGCAAGACATCTGACGATGAGATGTTAATTTGAAAGTCGAGAGAGAGAAAAAGATCTCTAAATCCATTAATTACAATCCACAAATCTCATCTCAGTCGGCAATTTCAATGTTTGGATGATGACCCAAACAAAATAATAATCATGAGGAATGCATGCATCTTTTTCTCATACCGAAACTTCATAAATTAGCAAGCTTTGATATAGTCTAAAGGTAGGAATTAACAAAGACCAAGTGTTATGTGAATCATTGGCTTCAGAATATAAATTAGCAGTTTAGCACTTACACACCATCTAATTTTATAAATTCAAATTCAATTCTAGTCATAGGCTTCAGATTATCTAGCACCCTTCAACATTGATTTTTGATTAACTATTTGCGTGACAAATCTGATGAGATTTTTGTGATGGTGGGTTAGGGCAGGTAAGTGATAGAAAGTAGAGAGAGAGTTGAAAGAGAGGATTGAGTGTTTTCCAGATTTGATTTTGGTTGGTGGTGTTGGAGTGTTCGCGGAAAGAGATGGTCGAAGACATTGTCGTTGGGTCGTCGGAGATTGTGTGAGATGAAGACAGAGAGAGAACTGAGATTCAGAGGGTGTTTGGGATTGAGTTTGGAAATGTAAAAGTGTTTTTAGTCAAAAGTGCTTATTGGCTTATGGCTTTTTTAAAAGGAGTTTTAAAAAAAGTGTTTGGATTAGCTTTTCGGATGAGAAACGTCAAAAAGTTAATAAATTGTTGTTTTTTTAAGTGTTTCGCTTAACTTATTGTGAATATTGGTTGTATGGGTTGTAGATTTGTAATTTTTTTCCAAAAGTCAAAAGCCAAAAGCCAGGATTTCTAACTTTTCAAAAACAACTTTTCCACCCTTAAAAGCTAAAAGCCAAAAGTCAAAACAGAAAGTGCTTTTGAGTTACATAAACAGCTTATTGACTTATTGGCTTTTTGGAAAAGCCAATAAGTCAATAAGTTGTTTTCAAACACAATCCCAAACACCCTCTCAGTGATTTTGGGGGAAGATTGAAGGGGTGGGCGAATTTACTGATATACCC
Organism: Ambrosia x helenae; assembly: GCA_030844895.1. Taxonomy (NCBI): domain Eukaryota; kingdom Viridiplantae; phylum Streptophyta; class Magnoliopsida; order Asterales; family Asteraceae; genus Ambrosia; species Ambrosia x helenae. The sequence continues at coordinate 136,441 of JAUTDX010000276.1, read as the reverse complement.
TCATGTGCAAGTCACATGATAACATTTAACGACGAAAATTAACTGAGTTAGGCTCAAAGGACATAACGTGAATGATTTTAAAAGATAAAGTATAAGATCAATCAGTTTTAAACATAAAGGACATTCTTTGCAATCGGGTATAAAAATAAAGGACAAAACTTGTAATTCAGTCTTGAAAAAATAAGAAAAATATTAAACCCAAATTACATCTTCACACAAGCGAATACCTTAGTCTTTGTAATAACTTTTGCCATTTCCAATACAAGTGCAATCCTTTTTGTGTGTATGTTCTCTCTAGCTTATCCTTATCTTATCCATAAACACTCACCTATAACAGCTAATCGGGTTATTGATTCCTCCTTTAATCTGAAACTCGCATGATATTCAATTTTTGTCGATCCTACAAATCTCCTTGTATTCAATCATCACATTCAATAATATTATCATCGATTTAATTATCAGTTTTGTTATCATATCTTTGTATGATCTTTGTATATCAACCAACAACTTTCCCCCCTGTATCAAACCTTTGTAGTTTGGCAAATTAGCAGGAAGTGCATACTGCATAGCAAGGAGTCGGAACTCTTATTAGTGGTTACTTCCAAAACATAACACAATCAACATTAGGCTTGTAAACTAATTAAATGTATTTCATAGCCTTAGAACTTTTTAGTAGAAAGAGCAATATTTAATTTGTTAGTAAAATGAAACTTCATGCAATTCAAGTACAAGCACCATTTTGGTTTATTCTTCTAGCATCAAATCTTCTTTTTTTTTTTAATCATTTAAAGCATGATTTTGGTTTTTTCCAACCGATAGAGACAATAAGAAGAGAGACATAAGAAAAGGCATCACCTACCATCGTCCAAATGATTGAAGTCTGACCAATTCCGCATATATGACAAGAATAAAAGGCGCTCACAGGTTCATTTTAATAAACACAAGTGAACTAATTCCAAATAGATACTTATGAAAATGGACTGCTTAAAAGGTAATTAAAAAGTGCATGTTAATACTTTCTGGAATGCTGCTATCCTACTCAGTTATAAAAAAAATATAAAAGAGTCCCTAGTACATAACGCCTGGAATACTATATATAGAAGAAGTAGAACAGAACTAGAAAATAAACTAGAACAGGATGATAAAACTTGTAGTACTAGTTTGCTTTTTTGCGTTAAGCAATGCCGATATTCAGGCAAACAGGCTTTTTGAGTTACTAAAATCAAAAAGAACAAGAAACACACATGTTTCTAATATGTGGACTGTTTCAGATGAAGCTACTGATATGTATTCTCCAGTTTACATTGCACCTCAAGACGGTCTGGCACAAGTCGATAAGATTTTGTCATTGCCTGGCCAACCTGAAGGTGTCAATATTAATCAGTACTCAGGATATGTTACGGTCAATCCGAATGCTGGCAGGGCTCTTTTCTATTATTTTGTTGAGTCTCCCACTGACTCTTCAACTAAACCATTGGTCTTGTGGCTAAATGGAGGTAATTTTGAACATTAGTAACTATTTCTTGCCTCTTTATCAAGTACAAAACATACATGGTTCTAGTGATTTTATAACTACTTCATCGCTATATATGGTATTACAGGACCTGGATGTTCTTCCTTGATGGGAGCCATGGCAGAACTAGGACCATTCAGAATTAATAGTGATGGGGAAACCCTCTTCTGGAACGATTATGCATGGAGCAACGGTTAGATCTTATCAACTTTTCGTTTAATTGTAAAGCGTATGCTGTTGCTGTTAAATATAAAGGCAAACAATTCTTTGTGCGCGCAGTTGCAAATATGCTTTTTGTTGAGTCTCCTGCTGGGGTTGGCTTTTCATATTCAAATACAACTTCTGATTATGATCATTCTGGTGACAAGAACACTGCCGATGACGCTTATGTTTTTCTTGTTAACTGGCTTGAGAGATTCCCTCAGTACAAAACTCGTGATTTCTACATTACTGGCGAAGGCTATGCTGGACATTTTGCTCCTCAACTTGCATACACCATCCTAGTCAACAACAAGAAAACAAACCAGACGATTATCAATATCAAAGGAATCGCTGTATGTTCGCTTGAAACTTCCTAAATAATTGCAGGATTATACTGTGAACAAGTAAATATATATACTAATTTTGTTAAACTTGCAGATAGGAAATGCAGATATCGACGATGAAACAACTGCAAAAGGAATCTACGATTATTGGTGGACTCATGCTTTATATTCAGATGTGACACATGATGCCCTCTTCAAAAACTGTAATTTTTCTAGTGAGTCTTCTTCATCTGAAATGTGTGACAATATTACACGCAAAGCATGGCTTGAGATGGGGGATATTAATTTATACAATATCTATGCACCGAATTGCTTGAACCCTGATCAACGAAATACTTCTGCCATTCATGGCTCGGTAAGGCCCATATATACATTGCATCACCAATGATATATAATAACTGCAACGTACAGACGAAGAAATGATCATATTTCAATTTCTTTCTTTCTTTCAGATTAACAACTTTGATCCATGCTGGCAATATAACCTTGACTTGTACTTCAATGACTCCATGGTTCAAAAGGCATTGCATGTAAAACCTACATCATGGGGATCATGCAGGTATAACAAATATATAGACAAATCCTCTCTAGTAATATGCATGACTTATGTGTTGGTAAAATGAAAACTGAGCTGATTACAGAATGTTTATGAATAATCAATTAGTGATGTTTTCACAAGCTGGGACAATGAAGTTACCGTCCTACCAATAATCAAATATCTGATTGAAAACAAGCAACGCATTTGGGTATTCAGGCAAGCATTACTGGCTATAGCTAATTTTGTTCCACCATTGAATATATATTCAAAACTCTAATTAATTCATGAGTGCTTGATTAATTTGGATTATGCAGTGGCGATTTAGATGCAGTGCTTCCAGTTACTTCTTCTAGATACTCAATCAACGCTCTTAATCTTCCTATCGAGACAGCTTGGCGGCCATGGTATCTCAACAAGGAGGTGATCAACGAACTCACTTATTTATTCGCTTAAAACTGAAATAGCTATTCAGCAAAATAAATTCCTTCCCTAAATCTATATGTTCTGTCTCTAATCGATAGTCGTTTTAAATATGAAATGTGAATGCTAGGCATTTCGTACAGATGTCTAACAAACTTCATGTCCTCAAAATTCATGTGTGACTTAAGTTATTTGTATGTTTAAGTATATGAGAATATTATTAACTTATCTATTATATTATTGCATATATATATGCTTACTTGGTTTAATGTAACAATACATATGATTAATAGAATAATAATAGGTAAAACTATGCATTAAAATTTATCATCCAAATTGTACGTGTTTTAAACCATTAAAAAAAGTTAGTTCTCCTTACAAAATATTTTTTCATTGACACTAACTTGAAATCATGTTAACAGGTTGGAGGGTATTTAGAGAAGTACAAAGGACTGCTTCTAATAACCGTTAGGGGCGCAGGCCATAGTGTTCCAAGCTACCAGCCACAACGTGCATTGGCCTTGTTCACATCGTTCCTTGGAGGGATGCTTCCTCCTTCTTCGTAAACATGTGACCGCTAGCTTTCAATATAGTATTACTTTCCTTGTGAACAAGTTTGACATCTCAGATGTCAAATACTTGGTGTCTCCAGTGATGACCAAATCTGTATTTTGTTATCTTTGTTGAAGAAGAAGTGTCGTTTACCTTTTTACATTATCTACATCGTTTCTATATTACCATCTATATTTGTTATGCTTGCCATTTTAGGGTGCGCATCGTTTCAAACCTATTAGTAGAGTGAAGCAGTGAACAACTTAGTTTTATACATTCTTAATTAATAGTTTATTTGCATTGCCTTCGGTTTTTAAATGGGCTCTTACATCTACATGTGGTTTACTTCCAAAGCAAAACTGATTTGTCATCTTGGAAACATTAACCAACACTGGAATTAGAATAGGTTTGTTTATCTTTTTCTTTGGGTTCTAGGTTTCATACATTGACATCACATCTGGGGTATGTGGCAGCCTCTTATTGATGTGTGATGTGGGTCAGGGTGTATGTTTCCTAATTAAGGGGTGTATGATTCCTAAATACCTTTTCTTTTCCAAACTACCGCAAATCCAAACCTGTATACAATCCTCACTCATGTTTTAGGGGGCCATGGGCGCTTCACTACATTTTTTTCAAATTCACCGATTTCTATAATCCTGCATTGCCACATCACTTCACTTATTCACTTCCCTAAAACACGGTTTTGAAGGCAGCACTTCAATGATTCTTTTGTTTATTTTCATTTAAATTTAATAAAAGTAATGAATTTAATTTATCCCAACGGTAACATTACTGTTGCCTAACGGTTAGAATTTTAAACCCCACTTTTTTACCCAATAAAACCCCAAAATTTCTAAAACCAAAACCAAAATCATCTTGTAATGATCATCTCGTAAAAATGGCATGGTGGAACGTATAGGAGGAGATCACGTTAGTGACGGCGTGCAAGATGTCAAAAAGCACCATCGTCACCGTTCGGGGAGGAATTTGTTTTGGCATAACGTGTTGGTGGAATTCAAACCGACTAGACGGTAGAAATGACCGCACCATTTTTTCGATAGTGCATAAGTGGGCGGATTTCGATAGCAAGTGTGACCGATGGAAAACCTTCTTTGAAGGCTTGATGGCAAAGCACCCTAATCTTGCTGAGGATATGGCATGGCAATCCAACCCACAGGAGTCAACTATGTGGCTACGTATGGCAGCAGTTTCGAACACGTTTCGGCATGACAATTGTTGCGTTAGGTTAAAATAATGTAGCTTAATATTTGTAATTTTTATAAGATTAATGATTAATTTTTAGTTTAATTATTTAAATTTTAACTGAAATTAATACATAGCTAAAATTAAAATTAATTCATACCTTGTTGGATCACAAGTTTGTTTAACTAAACTGTTTATCACATATTCTTCTATGAACACTTGTAAATAATTATCAAAGTAAATTGCACAGCGGAATGTAATAAGTGTTCTAAGTTAAAGTATCATTTTAACAGGAGTTATTACTCCCCCTTGAATGTAGAAACTAAAGCAGTTAATGAGAATCTAAGCAGTTAATGAATAAAACAGTAATAAGTTGCTTTGAAATGATTCTCAAATATATTAGAAATGTTACTGCAAAAGCTTGTCTAAAAAAGAGGGATGAACCCATCTATTTATAGACTATGTAATACGTACAAGAGAAGTATTGAAACAATTATAATAAAACTATAGTTGGCTGTAGTATTGGAACTTGTACATAAAGTAACTTAAACTAATATAATACTAAAACTACCGAAGTTCAAGGTGGTGGGAAGCTTCTCATCAGAAGTACTGATGAGTACAAACTTCTGATGAGTATCCTTCAGAAGTTGTTCTTCAAATGTTTGTCTGGTTCATCTCAGAACTTTGTCTTCAGCACTTTGTATTAGCTTCTTCAGTACTTGTCTTCTTCCTCTTCAGCAGTTTCTACACTTAACAAAATATGCAGAATATGTGATTAAGACTAAGGATCAAAACTGGCTTTGTTAATCCTATTTGACCTTACAATCTCCCCCTGATTGATGAAACCAAAACCTTATCTAATCTTTATTGTCCTGTCTGTTATGGTCTGAGTCAGTTGATAAGCATAAGTATCATGATCCCTATGTTATGTGAGCAGAGGCTTTTCTTCCCATTCAATGTTCTGATCAACAATTTGATTTCCTTCAAGCAAAATCATTTTGAAGTCAGTCTTGATTTATTCATCTGGCTTCTTCTTGGAAGCAGGCTTTGTTGGTGGTTTCTTAGTATGAACATCAGAAGTTTGTGAAACTTCTGAAATTTTAAACTTCTCTGGATTTGTATTTTGCAAAGCCTTGAACTTCTTGTAAGTGTCCAGAAGATCAGCTTATTTCCACTTTGACAGTTGTGCCTTTGAACCATAGTCATTGTCTGCCAACTCTTGTATAATCTGGGCTCTCTTTAACTTTCTATCTTTTTCAGTGGCAAGTTTGTCAGATACAATTTGTGCCCTATGTTCTAGTTCTTCAGTTGAAAGTCCCCTAAGAGTGTTTCTTTGTTTTGTTGTGTTTGCTGATATAGTTCATCAGCTGATGTCTCTTATCTTCTTCAGCAATCAGGAGTTCTTGAAATCAATCCAACTTAATTGGTGGCAATTTCTCAATAATATCCGCAACTTGAAATGTCTCGCTAAACATCATTCCTTCGGCATGAATATCATGAAGAATAACCTGCAACTCTTGAACTTGACTCATGACAGTTTTTTGAGTCAATCATAGCAAAAGTCCAAGAATTTCGCCACCACAAACTTCTTTGTGCCCGCATCTTCGGTTTTGTATTTGCGTTCCAAAGAATCCCATAACTCTTTGGCAGTAACAGCTTTGCAATACACGTTGTAAAGCGAGTCAACCATTCCAAGCATGAACCGCGCTCACAGATTGAGCATTCATTTCCTCTTCAGCAACATGAGGAATGGTTTCAGTTAAGAACCTCGTAAGGTTCAATGTTGTCAAATAGATCTTTTGCTGCCACCATTTGAAGTTCACACCAGCAAACTTCTCAGGGTTTTCAGCGTGGCTTGCTACCGCAGTAAGCAAAGGCGTCACCAAAGTAGTGGTAACAATAACTGTAGGTGTGTACACTACAGAGACTCCAATAGAAATCTTACAGTGAAAATAGAGAAGATTCTGAAATAAACAAACAGTAAGAAACCATACTAAACAAACAGAACCGAGCTTGTGTTTGACACAATTCCCTTAAACAGATTCGTCGTCTGTTCCCAGGGTACACCGGTTGCTAACAGTGGCGTTGGTGCACTGCCGGACTATCTCACTTGCCTGAAAGATGATCAAAGGTTTAGCTATTACTGCTGTCTGCGAGTTGTAATTTTGTTGTGAGATGTGTTTCGTGTATCTGCTGATGTGTTTTTCATCTGCACATAACATTAGTTTATATAGATGATCAACATTAACTGATGCAGTAATAAGGATTCATTGTTACAGTAATTAGTGCCTGAACCATTTGTTCTAGAATCTTGCGGGAAGGAAGTTGAACCATCTATTCTAGAAGTGCAAAAATAAAAAGACTGATTGGACCCGGATTTTCGGAACGGCATTTGTGTCCGCAGGTCGTGCAGGCTTCGCGTTGGTTCAAAATTTTTCCTCAAACCGAAGCCCATTTTTGCAACCCCCCTGCACGCGCGTGTAGGTTCCCAAGCATATTATGACTTAACATTTTAATCTTTTCAATCTACTGTCACCTTATAAACTTATCAACTTTTCATCTCCCAATCAATGTGGGACAAGCCCAAACTCACATTCACATACAGTTTTTCCAACACTTACTACATTTTCCTTTCTTTTTTACCTTATTTTTACATCTCTTTTTTTTCTTTACTTTTAAACTTTTTGACTTTGTTATGTATCGTAACTTTTTACAATATCTTATGTTTATTAGTGTTGTACCGAGTCCAAGCCTATGAAAATACTAAAAAGATATTGATCGAATTTGCTACGATTGTTATAACATGTGTCGGTACTGTAACGAACTGATACCAACAACATTACCATCACATCGCGCGAAAGAATGCGAAAAATTCATTACCCATAATACTCCTAAACGTTTCGGCACAACAAACGCGCCCCGACGCAGGACAACTAACACCTAGTTTGTGTTAAAACTCAAAAACCTAAATCAATATTTATATTCTTCCTTCCACTTACTGGTGACCGATCGATCCCATCCCATCTCTTCATATTTTCATCAAAACAACCCGATCCATATTTCAAAAACCTTTATATCCATATAAACCTAGGGAGGGAGCTGTAATATTTTCTTCTGATTGTGAAAAAAAAAAAATCCCCCAATCCCTAATCTGAATGCGATTTGGTTTGGCTGATTGTTTACTCCAACTCGTCGTCTTCTTGTGGCGTAAAGAAGAAAGTAATTCCTCTTTGTTTGTTTGTTTGTTTGTTTGATCGGAAGGAAAGCAATCGAATGGATCCGTCTCTAGTGAAGTTCCTGGAGGAAGACGAGGTCTGTAATACTTTAATTCTTTCTTTTAATCACTGTCCGGCTAGCTAGTTGCTTGTAATATATGATGATATGGTTCTTGTTTGTTTGTTTGTGTGTTTAATTACAGGATGAAACTATGCATTCAGGGGCAGACGTTGAGGCATTCACCGCTGCCTTAAACAGGGATATCAAAGGGGATAATAATATTAATAATAATAATATTATTAATAATAATAATATTATTAATAATAATAATATTAATAATAATATTATTAATAATAATAATACTTCAACATCATCTCAACCCCCTCCCACTGCTACCACCGATACCCCTACTCCCCTCGCCCCCGCCGGTATGTATGTATGTGTGTATGTATGTATGTATGTATTTCTTTCTTAAACAGTTTTGTTTTGTTTTGTTTTGTTTTGTTTTGTTTTGTTTTGTTTTGTTTTAATTGGTGTAAATTCCAGCAGCAGCAGCAGCAGCATCTCATACTCCAAGCCAAGTCTTCCAACAGTGGCAATCTTCTAAACGTCAAGAGGAACAACAACTCAAGCCACACCCACAAGACCAACACTCCTCTTCTGCTGCTGCTGCACTCGGATATCATCATCCGCGACCCACTGATACCTCCTCTTCTCAACAACATCCCGACCCTTCCACAACCACTACTACTACTACTAATAATAATAATAATAATAATACTAATAATAATAATGCTTCTGCTGCTGCTGATAATATTAATAATAATAATAATACAAAGCAGCAGCCGTCTGCTCAACAAGGTGAGTTGCACCCCCAAAGGATCCAACAACCTAGTCGCCCTGCTGCTGGCAAGCAGGTCCCTTTTGCTCTCCTGCTTCCTGTTATTGAGCCACAACTTGATAAAGACAGGGCTATGCAGCTTCAGGGCCTATACGTTCGCTTAAAGGTATCATCATCATCAACAAAACCAACCAACATTCTTTTTCTCCTAACTAATTTCATCATGCTTAATCTATGCCTCTCTTGTTAATTGTTATATCCCTCGCCCCAGAGCAATAACATCAATAAAGAAGAATTTGTCCGCCACATGCGTAGTCTTGTCGGAGATCATATGCTTAAGATGGCCGTCTATAAATTACAACAAGGCCAGGTATACTTTTTCCATCTCTTTTCTCATCTCTATCTCTTATCCAATACATTTGATTTAACTGTTTTTTATCAGCTTACCAATAAACCAATGGATAATAAACAACACCAATCAGATTCACATAAGCCCCCTAATGTTAACGCGATTAAGCAAGAGAGGGATCAGCCGTTTCCTATGCAAGGAGGTCTTCCCAAGCAACACCAACACCAACAACAACATATGCCCTTTCCGCAATCCTCTTTTGCAAATTACGGAACCGCTTATTCTATGCCGTCACAACCTTATAAACAGCAGCAGACCCCCCATGATTTACAACTGAGGCAAGGCCCTGCCTTTACCGACATGAAAAGACTGCACGCCCATTTCACACCTAATTCAGGGTTGCAACAAACTTCAGGCCACTGGCAACCCTCGATGCATAAAGATCAGAGTCTTATGTCATCAATGCCTTATGCAAAACAAGAGTCCTTGGATCAGATGAATGATCAACAACAGCATAAATCTCAGCTGTCAGCACCGCAGGGCCCGTCTTCAATCACTCCAGGTCACCTTGAATCATCCAAGGATGAAACTTTTGAGATGATGTCATCTAGGCCCGGGTTCTCAACATCTATGAATAAGTCAGAGTCTATGTCCATTGCTGCACAACTGGAACGCCAGAATGTGGTAATATATTGTCCATCGTTATATTAATTCATCTCTTTATCAAATATTTGATATTTGATCAGATTGTTAAGGTTAAGTCTTGGTTTTAAAAAGCTTAAGCGCAAAGCGCGCCGAGGCGCAAATCCGTGTGCCTTATGTAACCCTAGGCAAGTAGTGTACGAAAAGCGCAAAAAGCGCAAGAAAAAAGCCCCTGAGGCGCACGCTTTTCGTACACATGATGTTTTTGTGCTTAAAATTGTTATACATGTACCTAAAAAGGTTGTACATTTAAGTTAAATCATATATATATATATATATATATATATATATATATATCTTATTTGTATCTATATTTTGAGTAAATAATGCTAAAAACCTATAGCATATATATACAAAATTGTATAATCGTCTTGCGCCTCGCGTATGAAAAGCCCACCGCTTTTGCGCTTTGCGCTTTGTGCCTCGGTTTTAGACCTCGTCGCTTTTGTGCGCTTCGCGCTTTTTAAAACCAAGGGTTAAGTTTTTTTTTTTTATATATTTTTATTTTAATACAGTCTGCTGGAAACTCTTCATTGGCTTCTGGAAGTAATGCAAAGACTCCCCCCAAAAAGCCAACTGTTGGCCAGAAAAAACCGTTAGAAGCACCAGCTTCTTCATTAAGGTAGTTTGATTTTTGTACTCTCTTTAACATTTACTTCAAATTATAATTTATGTATGCATTTTTTTCGTTTCTTTTTCTTTTTTATATCAGTAAGAAGCAGAAAGTGTCGGGATCATTTTCGGATCAAAGTATTGAGCAGCTTAATGACGTAACTGCTGTCAGCGGAGTGAATCTCAGGGTATGTGTACTTCTTCCCTTATAAAGACACAAGTTTTAGCAAAACCTTTAAGTTATTCGGTTATAATTTGGTCCTCTAGGAAGAGGAAGAACAATTATTTTCTGGGTCCAAGGAGGATAGCCGAGTTTCAGAAGCTTCTAGAAAGGTTGTTCAAGAAGAAGAAGAAAGGCTGATTTTGCAGAAAACTCCACTTCAGAAGAAGCTGGCTGAGATCAGTTAGGATTTTTTTATTTTTATCAGTGTCTTATAATGCTATAATAAACAGAATGTGGCTTACAACTGTAACAAATGTTTAACAGTGGCAAAATGTGGTGTAAAGAACCGAAGCAGTGACGTGGAACGATGCTTGTCACTGGTGAGCTCCAAGTTATCTTGTTTTACATATACTTATTATGAAATCATACGTTTTTAATGCAATTTGGTATGCAGTGTGTAGAGGAAAGAATGCGAGGATTGATTAGCAACTTGATCCGACTTTCAAAACAGGTAATGAATTTGTTTTTGATATCTTCTCTGTTGTTTTCCACTCTTCTCCAAATAAAAGGATCCACTCTGATTTTGGAGATCCAACCCAATTAGTTTAAAGTAGGGGTGGGAAAATGGGTGGGTTGGATTGGGTTGGTTGGCGGGTCAGGATGGGTTTGTGTTAGGATGAGCTAAAAATAAAAAAATTCACACGATTTGTTTCACCTGAATGATGTCCTAATTGAACTTTCTACTTATCAAATCAAAGGAAACCAATTTAACAAACCCTAATTAAAGAGAGTAATCCATGAATCGACCGAATCAAAGAGAACCCAACTACCCAAGTTAACAAACCCTAATTAAAAAATCCCAGAAAACCTGGACAAAGAAAACGCAATTGCCGGTTACGATGAAGATGTATGCAAGCTACGATGTTCTAGAGTTTAAGAAGACCAAGACGTGAAGAACTTGAGTAACAACCAAGAAGAGAAACTTCGTAATCCATTCTAACCTTTCTCACTTTTGATGGTGCCCATCCTGACCCGTCCCCAAGTTTTACTCATTTTCGTAATTTCGTTTAGCCCAGAATGACCCGTTTAAAATTAATTATGGTACATAATGACCAAACAAGTTTTTTATTTAAAACACCTAAAATTGGGTTGGACAGGCTACTTTTGCTAGGGCTAGTTTCAAACAACTCTATATGGAGATAATATTCTATTCTAAATTTCTAATTAATTTTATTAAGTTGACGGCGCTTGGATATGCTTTTTGCAAGTGAGTATTAAAAAAGTTAATGCATCATATGACCGAAAAAGGAGACAACCATACCCATTTAATCCCACAAATAGCAAAGCTATTAGTAGGGTCACAAGAGGGTGGGATGTAGGCAAACCTTATCCAAAAGCAGCTGGTCAATTTCAAAAGTAAGTTTGATAAAATACAGTTATCAATTTTTTTTTTATAGAGGGTCGATATTGAGAAGCCAAGGCACCAGACAGTTGTCACGTCTGATGTTCGAAAACAAATCATGTCAATGAATCAAAAAGCTCGGGAAGAATGGGAGAAAAAGCAGGCTGATGCTGAAAAACTTCAAAGAACAGATGAGGCAAGTGTGGCATTGTTTACTAATGTGGATCATAAATTCATAATGTTATCTGCCAAAGAGGTTATAAAACTTTGGCCTTTGTTTTGTAAATGCAGCCTGAAGGTAGTGGTGATGGTGAAGACGGTCGTGGGAAATCATTTAAGGTACGACAAGATTTATATGGTTACATTTCGGAAGCATTTTGTAGTGTTTTGTCTTTTTATAATTGTAAAAATGTTTACGTGAAAAGGTAAACAAAGAGGAAGATGATAAGATGAGAACCACAGCTGCCAATGTTGCTGCACGTGCGGCTGTAGGAGGAGATGACATGCTCTCAAAATGGCAGCTAATGGCTGAGCAGGCCCGCCAGAAACGTGAAGGTGGGCCTGATGCAGGCTCTACCTCTCAGGCCAGTGTTGATGTTGGGCCTAAGCCTCAGTCCGCTACTGAGAGGAATTCTAAGGATAATCCAGATACTGAGAGGATGACTTTGGGTGCAGTCGCTGCTAATCCCGGTTAGTATACATAAATAAATAAATAACGTCAACATTGTTACATGTTTGAATGACAAGGATCCAAGGCTGCACTAACATGCGCATCTTATTTGGGCATGGTTAATAATCTTATTTCTATTTGCTGCTTTTAACCAAGTATAATTGTGAGACTTACAAAGTAGATGTGATGTGTAAACAAACAGGCCCCGTAAGGAAAATCACGAGGAATCAAGAATTGGCCAAGAGTGGCAGCATTCCACGTACTATCACAGTGAAGGACGTCATCTCAGTTCTAGGAAGGGAGATTCAAATGTCACGATCGACACTAATATATCGTCTCTATGAAAAAGTGCGTTCAGATTCTGTTTCTGAACAGTAGTAGTAAGGAATATGTATCTATTTATTGCACAAAATGGTGTTTTGTGCAAGAAGTTATAATAAATTCAAAGTTTTTGTTTATTTATTTTGTGTTGTACTCCACACGTATATTATGTGTTTTTAGAGTTTGATGATGTGGGATCAAATGTTCATTACTCGTAACTTTTTAGAATCTGTAATTTGCTTTGTGTTTTACCCAAGTCTTTTCATTCAAAGCTAGTAACTCTCGTAAGATATAAACAATCTTAACTCTATCTACCCCGTGGGAATAGATAGTTTGCATCTAGTGAGACCTTTGGGTGGATAGTGGTTTTGCATAAAGCCTTGTACATAATTGTGCATAAGACACATAATATTTAGCAATCGGGACAAGCCCGATTGGTGCATATACCCATGTGTCTTTGGGCTATCAACGCCACAACATGAAGTATGATTAACCGTTTGCCGTTTTTAACGTTATTTTCATGAAATTAGTAAAATAATATTAAAAGTAATGCAATTTTACTCTCCCTTAGGGCCTACACATATATACATTATATGCGTACGCACAGGCAATGCTGAAAATTGTTGGCTTTACATGAGTTAGATTGTAAAATCAAATCGCTCTCTTGCAACAATTGCATGTGCATTTCAACATTGGAAATCCATAGTCATTTCAGGGATATAAGAGGTTGCCTTCTGCAATGAGACCAAAAACATCAGTGCATATCTATAATCCCGTAAATGTGTTAATCCGAACTAAAGAAATTTAATATAAAGTTTGAAACTTTATTATTTATGATGACGTGGGTCCTAAAACGACCACGTCTAAAACCCTTGTCAAGAAAATAAAGCAAAGTAAAAAAGATATTAAGGTTTGTAGAGCTTCCTGGAGCTGAAACGCTAACATAAGGCAGCACGGCTGCCATACGGTAGCTGTGCAGCAGAAAGTGAACAGTAGAAAATGTTGGAAATATAAAAAGGTGCTTCAGCTTTTGACTATTGGCATAAAACAAAACATCACACAGCTCCATGTCCACCTAGGAAATAGAAAAAAGCTGAATATGCACCAAAAGGGTAAAGTCTCACTGCAGGCAGCTGAAAGAGAGTCAACCAGGACCAGGTATAGTAAGGATGCTACCCTAAGGGAGCTCCTGGGCAGATTTATGTTGCCTATATAAGGAGACCCTTGGGTTTGCATTCCACACACACTTCTCACTCCTTCCCTTACTCTCATACTCTCTACATTATTAACTCCAAAAGAATACATACTTATTCTCACGCCGGAGTCCAAACGCAGGAGACCCCCTCCTGCGTTAAGGCTAACGGTGTTTGCTACCTTGTGCAGGTCCATTCCAGGAGCCAGAGGATCCCCTAAACCATAACTTAAACCTAATATACCATTAACCCTTTAACCTGAACATCTCGCAACCTAATCCCGGTCATTTTCCTTGTTGTAGCAACAAGTGACGCCCACCGTGGGGCTGTCGCTACTTTGAACAAAGCTGTTGAAAGTCCTTCAGTCCCATTTGTTCCTAAGTAACCTCTTTTTTGTGATGACCGGCGGAGATAACCGCCTAGACGGGGGTCCTCAAGAAACTCCGGCCAGTAGCCACACCTCCGGTGACATTGCTGGCCACGGAACACCTGGAACGGACGGACCATGTGTCGAACCGTCTCTAGGAGATATGCTGAACTATCAAACTCCACCAGCCTCGAGGGCTGCTTATGCATCTCCTAGAGATGACGTGTTATTACCCGTTGAACGGATGGATATCACCCCGGAGGGAGTACGAAGAAACTTCTTGCAACTCCGAGACCTCTTAAACGGTTATGTACGGGAAGAAAGGTCCAGAGGTGTAAAGGTCAGGCTGTCCTATGATGAAGAACCTACAGTTACCCTCTCACCTTCACCTCCGTTGTGGGGAACCACTACCTCCCCCACAACTCAGCGTATTGAAACAAGCCCTCACCCTTATTTAAACAGTCAAGGAGGTCTTCTTTCAGGAGAAGGTCCTAGCAGAACCGTATTCTCTCCCGGGGTCCAAGAGTACACAGCAGAACAGGTGATGGAAGCCACACAAGTATCCCTGTCATCCTCAACACCCCTATCCTTTGCAGAAGCTCTAAGGTCCCTACCTTTAGCTAGTAGTGCCGTGGCTGCCTCCTTGGCAGGAGCCGGAGGCTATGTTGGAGGGCTGGCTGCATCTTCAGCGGCGATGTACCTCAATTACTCCCAGCCTCAGCCCGTACCTTATATGCCACCATGTTTTCCCACATGGCCCGGGGGATACCCGTGGCAGTATCCACTTCCTCTAAACCAAATACCGGCAACGGCTCTCCCGGGGGGTCAAGGTGGAGGCATACCCCAGCCTCAAATCCAAGCCTCCACAGTCGACACCCGAACCGGGGCTATACCCTCCGAGCCATACCGTCCCAAGACACTAGAATGCTTCGCCGAGCACATAGCACATTTTGACTTTCCTAACAAGATAAAAATGCCGGCCAACGTAAAGACGTACGACGGAACCGAGGATCCTGACGACCACCTAAATGTCTTTTCCGGAGCAGCCACTGTAGAAAAGTGGAATAATGCCGAGTGTTGCCACATGTTTATGCAAACGTTGGTAGGTCCGGCCCGCTTGTGGTTTTGTGGTCTCCCTGCTCGCAGCATCTCATCCTTTGATGACCTACGGAGGAGCTTCACCTCCAACTTTAATCCCTTAAGAAAGTGCACCAAAGACGCTGCCATACTGTACCAAATCCAGCAGGGGGAGCATGAGGACCTCCGAAGCTTCATAGAAAGATACAAGAGAGAAGGTTTGCAATATAGTGGAGCCACCGAAAAGATTTGAGTCTCGGGATTCATGGGGGCCATCCGCCCTAAAAAGTTATTAAGAAGGTTTCATGAAGACGTTCCTCAAACCATGGAAGAAGCTTTCGAGAGAGCCGAAGCTTCCTTCGGGGGGAGGAGGCTCTCACTCGGCAGGATAACAGAAAACGGGATCGTGGAAGTTGGAGAGACAGCTCAACAAGCTCCCGAAGAACCAATTTCCAACCCTACAACGAGAGGCGATCTGGAAGGCCTTTCGAACAAAGAAGAAATGAAGAAAGGCGACGGTCTCCCAGACCTGGAAGGCATCAAGAGAAAGAAAGGCACGTGTTCACCGTCCTAACCAAAACCCCTCAAGAGATACTTTCCACCGAAGAAGTCAAATACACGTTCCGACCTCCCCGACCTCTATCTAAACCGGCTAGCAAGAGGGATACCAGCAAGCATTGTGCTTTCCACAACGACACCGGACACCACACGAATGATTGCTATCAACTGAAAAAGAGAATAGAAGAGGCAGTCAAGTCCGGGGAATTGGCCCACCTGGTTAAGGACATCAAGGGAAGGAAAGATGAGGGGAGGAAGGACAAGGAGGTCAACATGGTTAGGCACGAGGGACCTCAGCAGATCAAGAGAGCTCGAACCGAGCCTTGGAACAAGCAGTACATTTGCCTCCCTCCAGCACCAGACGAATTGATCATCACCCCTGTAATAGTGGAAGCAGAACTAGATGGCTTCCCTATAGACAGGGTATACATGGACTGTGGTGCCTCGTCTGAGGTTATGTACGAAAGATGCTTCGAATCACTGAGTCCAGAGATCAAGTCCAAGCTCAAACCGTCTGACGCCTCCTTGGTGGGTTTTTCAGGGGAACGGGTACATCCCCTAGGGAAGCTCACACTTAGCGTCTGTTTCCGTTACGGAGACTTGTCAAGGACAGAGGAGCTGACCTTCTCTGTTATCAGGTACCTTTCGAATAGCATCGTCATCTTTTCACTGTCAAGGACAGAAGAGTTGACCTTCTCTATTATCAGGTACCCTTCCAGCTATAACGTCCTAATCGGGAGGATGGGCATTGCGACCTTCGGAGCAGTGGTTTCGACAACACATGGCCTCATGAAGCTCCCAACACCCAATGGGATTGCAACTCTAAAACCGACGGAGGAAGCTCTTCTAATAGCTTCCGTGGAAGAAATGCAAGCTCCCAGGAAGATGAAAGCACCAACCAGTGATCCCGTCCGGGACGTTAGCATAAACCCTGCCTATCCGGAACAGGCGGTGAAAGTGAACAACCTGCTCCCTGATGAGGTTATGTCTGAACTAATTAATCTTTTACAGGACAGCAGAGACGTATTTGCTTGGTGTCCCGGGGACATGACTGGGGTTCCCAGAAGGTTGGCAGAACACTCCCTCAACATAGCTCCCTCTTACAAGCCTGTCGTCCAGAAGAAAAGGAGCCTGGCACCTGTCCGGAGCCAGGCTGCCTGCCAAGAGGTCGAGAAATTAGTAGAAGCAGGGATTTTAAGGGAGGTACGGTACCACTCGTGGGTGGCAAATCCAGTCATGGTAGCTAAACAAGATGGTTCCTGGAGGATGTGTGTGGATTTCAAGGATCTAAACAAAGCCTGTCCCAAAGACTGTTACCCGCTGCCCGAAATCGATTGGAAAGTAGACTCTCTCACCGGTTTCCAATACAAGTGCTTCCTGGACGCCTATAAGGGGTACCACCAGATCCAAATGAAGCAGGAAGATGAAGAGAAGACTGCCTTCCACACTGATAAGGGGATCTTTTGCTACCGAAAGATGCCCTTTGGCTTGAAGAATGCAGGGGCAACCTATCAAAGGCTGGTGGATCAGGCCTTCTCGAAACAGATTGGGAGAAATATGGAAGCCTATGTAGACGACTTGGTCATTAAAAGCGAGTCTGGGAAGGCAATGATCGAAGACATCCGAGAAACATTCGACAACCTCAGGGCTATAAACATGAAGCTTAATCCCGTAAAATGTTCCTTTGGGTTTGAGGAAGGAAAATTCCTTGGCCACATAGTCGGAAAGCAAAGCATCAAGGCAAACCCAAGCAAGATCCAAGCTGTCCTCGAAATGAAGTCGCCCTCCACGAAGAAGGAAGTGCAGAGCCTCAACGGTAAGATTGCTGCCTTAAAACGTTTCCTACCTAAGTCCGCGGAAAAATCCTTACCTTTCTTTAAAACGCTCAAAAATTGTATTGACAAGAAGGATTTCCGTTGGACCAAGGAGGCAGAGGCTGCCTTCCTGGAGCTCAAAAAACACATAGCTTCCCTGCCTGAAATGGCAGCTCCTAAAAAGGGGGAAGTCATAACAGTTTATTTGTCCGCAGGATCTGAAGCAGTAAGCTCAGTCCTCCTTGTTGATAGGGGAAAAGAGCAGATACCTGTTTACTTTGTCAGCCGAGCCCTCAAAGACGCTGAAATCAATTATGCTCCCATGGAGAAGCTTGTGTTGGCACTAGTACACACCGCCAAGAGGCTAAGGCGGTATTTCCAAGCTCACCCAATGAAGGTGATCACTGATCAACCCCTACGATCCATCCTCGAAAAGCCGGAAGATTCGGGGAGGATGGCAAAATGGGCTGTCGGCCTTGGGGAACACAAGATAGAGTATGTGCCAAGAAGGGCTTACAAAGGGCAGGTATTCGCCGATTTTTTAACCGAGCTACCCATCCTGCAGACAGAAGAGGAGATGAATGAGGTTGAGGAAGAGCAGCCTAACCTCCAGGGGAAGTGGTGCCTTTTCACTGATGGAGCCTCAAGTGTAGAGGGTTCCGGGGCTGGTCTCGTCATTAAAGACCCTCACGGAACTGAATATACTTATGCCCTCCGTCTGGACTTCCCCTGCACCAATAATGTTGCTGAATATGAAGCCCTGCTGGCCGGCTTGAGATTGGCAAGAAGCATGAACGTTCAAGAACTAACGGTATTTGTTGACTCGAACCTGGTAGTCAAACAAGTGAATGGGGGGTACACCGCTAAAGAACCTTCGATGATCAAGTACAAGGATAAGGTCAAAGAACTGATTCAACAATTCAAGACCTTTACACTAGAGCAAGTATCAAGAACTAAGAACAAGCAGGCAGATGCCCTAAGCAAGCTGGCCTCCCTAACGTTTGCTCACTTAACGAAGAAAGTTCTGGTCGAAGTACTTAAAGAACCCTCCATCAATGACGAAGAAGTCCAAGATATAGTCACTGAAGCGGAATCCACATGGATGACCCCAATAGTGTCCTACCTTCAAGAAGGAAAGCTGCCAGATAACGAACAAGAAGCAAAACGGTTGGTCATCAAGTCAAGGCAATACACGATCGAGGAAGGCAAGCTTTACAAGAAAGGATACTTGGCACCCCTGCTTAGGTGTGTTGGGCCCAATCAAAGTGATTACCTCATTAGGGAGGTACATGAAGGGATATGTGGAATGCATGCCGGACCTCGCTCCGTGGTGTCTAAGCTCATGAACCTCGGATATTATTGGCCAACCATGCATAAGGATGCCTTCGAGACAATCAGAAGATGTGAAGCCTGTCAGCTGCAAACGCCGGTGAAGACCAGCCCAAAACATGATCTTGTGCCCATCATTTCTGCCTGGGCCTTCTACAAGTGGGGGATGGACATAGTGGGAACCTTCCCACTGGCTCCTGGAAGACTAAAGTTCCTCTTAGTAGCAGTTGATTATTTCACTAAGTGGCCGGAAGTCAAACCACTAGCCACCATCTCGGGGAAACATGTGATGAATTTCGTATGGGAGCAGATAATCTGCAGATATGGCCTACCAGGAGAGATCGTAACCGACAACGGGAAGCAGTTTGCCAACAAGCCGTTCAGCAGCTGGTGCGTCGAGCTGGGCATCAAACAGGTTTTCAGCTCAGTAGCTTACCCCCAGTCCAACGGACAAGTTGAACGTATGAACAGGAGCATCGTGGAAGGCATAAAAGCAAGGCTGGGGAGGTACGGCAAGAAATGGGTGGACGAGCTCCCAAGTGTTCTCTGGGCTATCCGAACCTTGGAGAAGACAAGTCACCAGAAAACACCCTACAGCCTAGTCTTTGGAAGCGAGGCCGTCATACCAGCTGAAATTGGGGTAAGCTCAGGAAGAAGCACAAGGCGAGATGCACAATACAACGAAAAGGAGGTCTTACTCAACCTGGACCTCCTGGAGGAGTCAAGAGATCAAGCCTCCATCAGAGAAGCTAGATACAAGAAAAAGCTCGAAGCCTACTACAATACAAGGGTTAGAAAGGAAGTCTTCAAACCGGGGACCTCGTGTTAAGATGCAATGAGGCCAGCAGACAGCAGAGCGTAGGGAAGCTAGGTCCCCGATGGGAGGGTCCCTACGTCATCAAGGAAGCCCACAAAGGGGGATCCTACAAGCTAGCTGACCCAAGCGGCAACATGGTCCCGAGGCACTGGAGTGATAAGCATTTGAAACGATTCTATGTTTAAACGGTTGTAATGCTACGATGTAATCCACATGAAACAGCTAATGAATGAATGAACTTTCTTTTTAATCATAGTTCACTTGTCACTTATCTTATCAAAGGGTGAGCCCCTCCTAACCAGGCTCCATGGGATCCGGCGCTATACCTACCCATGAAACGGGGATGAGCTCCTAGGCCACAACTGCTCAACAGGTAATGAGGGTAATAACCTCCCTGTATACAGGGTGAGTTCCTAATACAATCCACAACTCCATGGGACAAGTCCTTTAGTTGGAATACCTAAACCCATGAAAGAGGGTGAGCTCCTCACACCAAGACAGCTCGAACATGTTCATAACAGGTTACAAGTAACCCACTAGGCTAAACATAGCCCCGGTTCTTCAACTTAAAAAACCTGGGATTAAAACGAACATTTTATAACCTATAAGAAAGGTTAAAAAGCTGATAGGATAAGCATTGCATCGGTTCCTTGGCTCAGTAGCCTGGGATGGGTGACTGCAGCATCCACCTCATGGCAAAAGGTTAAAGACATTGCAAACACTATAAACGACAAGCACAAATATTCAACACAACCAGAAATTAAATACTAAAAGCATCACCCCTAAAGGGGGAGCACTTCCACTAACATAAAAAGCCCGTAGGCCCAAAACATAAAAGAGTTTTTTCAGTACATCAGCTTCCCAAAACATAACATAGAAAGATTAAAACATAATGACGTCATGGAGTAATAGAGTCTTCAGTTTCATCCGCGGCATCATCTTCACCAGTGAAGGACAGAACTTGGTTCCCAACATCTTTGTAAAGATCCTCGGTGTCAAGGCTTGCAAACGGGTCATCCTCACCAGCAGGAGGGACGGGGTCAATCTTCAAAGCTTGAATAGGGGAGGGGTTTTCAAATACCTGCTCCAAACAAGAAACATCAGACGTACCAGCAGGCTTTAAACGCTTCGAGCTACCCTCCCCACCATCAGCACCCCCCAACATGATCCGAAGGGGCCTCTTAGACACATAGGCATTAAAGACTTCGTCGGCAACCTCCTTCTTCAAACCTTCAGGCTCCAGTCCTTGCAGGGAGGAGAGAGGCTGATGGGAAGCCTTGGCAATGTTTGCAATATAAGGATAGGTGGAGACCTCCATCGCCTTCACTGCACTCACAAATTCATCACCTGAAGAAGGTTTAAAGGCAGGAAGCTCCTCGATCTTCTGACCCTCAGCGGCTGCTTTAAAACCAGCTTGTATTCCCCCATGACGTCCGAAAGCGATAGCTTTGGCATATATGTCAGCCAATGGAGCATTAAACTCCTGGGAATGAAGCAAGTTAGTCACAAAACGGGGAACTCCCCTAGAAACCAGCCAATCCCTCTCCTCGTTCAGACGATCCACTTGAGCTCTCAACTCCACACCAACCTTCTCCACACCAGCCAGTTCTTGCCTAACAGCCTCCCTGGCCTTAGCAAGACCCTCCCTTTCTTCAGCTACCTTCACCTTCTCATCATTCAAACCCCGAAACATCTTATCAAACTTCTCTTTCTCAAAACCAAGCTGAGTCCTGGCCATCGCCAACTCATGAACCAAGTCCTTCTCCCGAGCAACATATTTAGTTAATTCCTCCTTCACCTTTTGCAATTCCCCCTCATGCTTCTCGTAGGCTCCCTCCACTTGCTCACTCCGAACCAACAAACTACCCCACCTAGGCATACCATCAGGAAACAATGATAGGAACTGCCCAAAATGGAAATACATCTTCTTCATCAAGTCCTTGTCCGTCCACTCCCGGTGCATAGCCCTTTCGGCATCAGGAACACAGTGGTCAATCAAATCTCTGCAGACAGAAGGCCTCTTCAACAAGTCAGAACTCTTAATACCCCACTTTGGAACATAAACCTCCTCACTTTGACCCTGTCGGACAGGAGCATCAGCACTAGCACCAGCAACCGACAGCAACAACTTCTGGTCCCCACTCTTGACTACCACATCCTTAGGTTTTTTTAAACACAACATCATCTTTTTTAGGAGAAGACAAAGTCAACTTACCCTTCCCAGTGGCAGGCATACCTCCCATAGCAGACGCAATCAGTGAGGAATCTTCATCCTCCTCCTCAATAACAAGAGGAATGGCAGGAACGTTCCCTGGCCCAGAGGAAACACCTTGAAGTCGCTTGCTGGAGCGACGAAGACTGATGGACCTCTTCACTGATGGCTCCGCAACAGCAGATGGAGAAGAGGTAATGCTGGTATATTCTCCCTGGAAACGGACATGCTCGGTCCTAACCACCACATTCTTCCGCTCAGCAGAGGCCCGAACCTTGAACTTAACATCGGTAATATCATCCAAGGCAAGGAAGTCAAGAGTGCTCATTTCTGCAAAAAAGGAAAACAACGAATCAGGCATAACAGAGGAACAAAAAAGGGGGACAAAAAGAAAATATCATCCAACACATACCCTCCCCACCGTGATAAATCACGAGTTCTGTCTCCGGATCGTCCCAGTTAACACTAAGACCCACCATAACCAGAAAATCTTCAGGAAAAGTACGGAGACGGGTAGGGCAGGTTCGAAGCTTCTCCAACAACTCCTGATCGAGGATGTCAGATTCAGGCTCTTTTTCATTAAGAGGAGTATCAGGAGACCTCCTTGGAGCAGTGAATGGAAGGAAATCAGAGTTCAGGAAGAAAAATTTATCCTTCCAAGTAGACACAAGGCCAATGACACTGGAAATTAGGGCTGGTTCACATTGAGTCTTCTCAATGGTAAACCAATTCCCATTTTTGGCTAACCTAAAAAACCGGTGGTACATAGACAATGAAGGCTCATGGCCAAGACAACGACACACTACTTCAAAATGGATGATACGGGCTACACCAGACGGACACAATTGATCAAGACCCAGTTGATGATACTCCAAAACATTTAAGAAAAACCTAGAAAAAGGGTATCGAAGATTACCCTGATCAAACTGACGAGTATACACGGCTAGTTTACCGGAAGGAACAGAGGTCACCGGAGTCTTACCCTTCGGAACGGAGGGTTCAAAAGACAACGGTACACCAATTTCCGAACAAAACTGTCCAGCATCAGACTTAGATAGACGAGTAAATTGAGAAAGAAGATCACTTTTAGCCATAACGACCAAAAACAAGAGTGCACAAGGAAAGAAGGCACTTACCGGTTTTATAGGAGAAACAAGGACGCCGGCGAGAGTGGAGATCGTGGGAAAGAGAAGGTGGTTTTACTAAAAAGGGAATGAAATGAGGGATTAAGGGGTTTTCCCCTTTTAAAGTCCAAAAAAATTGAAATTAAATAACCTACAAACGGTTACCAAGGCAAAAATCATCCATCTACCCCATAGGATGACGTCAGCCTGCATGGCCCATCAAATCAGCAGCCGAAGCAGCAGCTGATGGGACATTGGTCTGCCGCCAAAAAAGTAATGATGGCAAGCAGTTTTTAATTACAAAATTAAATGAAGGGACAAGAGTTAGAATAAAATATTAAGCAAGGACATGACACAATTTTTACAGCTCCCATAAGGGAGCTTGGGGTCCGTTAAACTCCTCGGCACTCAGGTCCGTTTCACCAACGCTGCTACCGAGGAACGACACAACTTACAAGTCACAAGCACTTATAACTTCTTTACAAATGCTTATGACTGGGGGGCTGATGACGTGGGTCCTAAAACGACCACGTCTAAAACCCTTGTCAAGAAAATAAAGCAAAGTAAAAAAGATATTAAGGTTTGTAGAGCTTCCTGGAGCTGAAACGCTAACATAAGGCAGCACGGCTGCCATACGGTAGCTGTGCAGCAGAAAGTGAACAGTAGAAAATGTTGGAAATATAAAAAGGTGCTTCAGCTTTTGACTATTGGCATAAAACAAAACATCACACAGCTCCATGTCCACCTAGGAAATAGAAAAAGCTGAATATGCACCAAAAGGGTAAAGTCTCACTGCAGGCAGCTGAAAGAGAGTCAACCAGGACCAGGTATAGTAAGGATGCTACCCTAAGGGAGCTCCTGGGCAGATTTTTGTTGCCTATATAAGGAGACCCTTGGGTTTGCATTCCACACACACTTCTCACTCCTTCTCTTACTCTCATACTCTCTACATTATTAACTCCAAAAGAATACATACTTATTCTCACGCCGGAGTCCAAACGCAGGAGACCCCCTCCTGCGTTAAGGCTAACGGTGTTTGCTACCTTGTGCAGGTCCATTCCAGGAGCCAGAGGATCCCCTAAACCATAACTTAAACCTAATATACCATTAACCCTTTAACCTGAACATCTCGCAACCTAATCCCGGTCATTTTCCTTGTTGTAGCAACAATTTATGATTGTTTGGTTTACTTGTATTTATATATTTTGGTTTTTAGTAGTTTTAGAGGCACTTTGTAATAAAAAAGTTATCGGAGGTGAGTAGATTTTTATCTTTGCCCACTCCTAAATGATTTTAAAATGACAAATATTAAGTGCACGCACAAGTAGACTCTCGGCTTAAATAGATCATATTATCCTATATATTAAACTAGTTTTTATCTCAGAAACGTCCCGGGTTGAAATATCTAATATGACATAATAAAATATATTATTATTATTATTATTATTATTATTATTATTATTATTATTATTTTAAACAAATCTATGCCATAAGTTATCATATTCAAATATAAAAAAAAAACGAATCTCTGCGCCGGGATATAAATCTAGTGCCATTACAAATGAATTCGGAAGTTTGTAATCGATCATTCTAAAAAGAACTAACATGAAATAAGAAAAAAAAGTTAATTATTGAAATATCGAACGCATTAGTCTAAGGGTTATGTGATGCGTTTAAAAAAATCATGGGTATATGATCGGGTATATAGTTCGGGTATTTGGGTATGTTGTTTCGGGTAATCGGGTCGGGTATCACCTAATCCCAGACCCGACCCAAACCCACAATTTTTTTTAAACTAATCCCAAACCCGACACAATACCTGCTGGGTTACAAAAAATAGTAATTTTTTTCTCCGTTTTTTATATAACACTATGGTACTCGTTGAAAAGATAATAAAACGCTCGTTAATTTGGTGTAATTTTTTTCTTTAAAAAATCTCGTATATAAAAGATATTAACATTTAAAAGTTATGGGAGGAAATAGGGGTGAGCATTTCGTGATTCTGACCCACAGGAACCTTGGACCCGACCCACGAGAACCTTGGACCCGAACCTTTTTAAGTATATGGGTCGGTTTCCGGTTCTAGATTTATATGAATTATCGGTTCTGGGTCAGGTCGGTTCCAAACCCACGGTTCTAATATAAGAACCACAAGAACCGTTTGTATTTTAATTAAAAAATAAAAAAATAATGTTTTTTAGTCTTTTAACTATTCGTTTTTACGTTTTATTGTAATTGATTTCAGGTAATGTTAATACAGTATTAAAAATATTATTTATAATAATAACAATGTTTTTTTCTTGAAATATTTTTCGGCTTAAGAGATATGCATAGATATGATATATTATATCCAAGTTTGAAGTAAATATCTATATATGTCGCTCTGATGTGTGTGTATTTATTATGTATACATAACAGATTCACATATTATTTTTAGTGATGAGAATGACAAAATTGTTACGAAAACATAAGTCGAGAAACGAAAAGTGACTTAAAAAAGAAACTCATGGGCTATTGTTAGACTGTCTGTTGTGGAAGCGCGGGCAGCACGACGCGAACGAGGTTTCAGCCCTCGTGCTCACCCCCAGCCACAACAGCCCCATGCGAACAGTCCCGGCGCGAGCACAAGCAATGGTGGTTGCGTGGCTTAACGGGAAAAAGTGACATTTGGTCGCGCCGTTGCTCACCCCAGCCACAACGGGGTCAAGTGACCGGATTACTTGATAGTCACGTCGGTGGCTCGCACCCGTTCGCTCGCGCGTCTACAACAGACGACCTTAGAACCATATGGAGGAATTCTTTTACGAGCATGGTAAAAGAATAGGAATATGTAAATCCTCTATAAGTGGCTATTACATTAAAAGGTTCTAGAGGGTCAGACCCTTTTACCCGACCCATCAGAACCTCTAGGACCCGAAACCACATAGCCTTTTAAGGTTCGGTTCTTGGTTCCTAATTTCAACAATAAAAGGGTATACGGTTCTGGTGGGTTCGGGTCGGGCCGGGTCAGTTCCGGACCCTTTGCACAGCCCTAGGAGGAAACATGTGGGAGAAAATAATAAAGGTTTAATATTTAGATTTAGTAGATTAGGTATTTAATAGATTAGGTTAAAGATTATAATAGATTACGTTAAATCATATTTATTCCTTTTTTTTTAATTGGTTTAGAGTTGCCACATCACATCCTATGTGGCATCTCTCAAAAGAGAGATTGCATAATATTATGACATGTAGGATTATTAGTTTTGCAATATATATATATATATATATATATATAGATTTTCAACTTCGATGAATAGTATTTTAACAACCCTATTAAAACTAACGGAATAAGTTATCGGAACATTCTTACCGCCTACTGACTCTAGTAGCCACGTGTTCTCTCTCAAAATCCATATGTCAGCTCCATTCTCCCTCTCTCCCTCTCCATCTCCCTAACCCCTTTGTCTCTTTTCTATAACTCAACGACAACATTATCGTTGTTGTTGATGGCGGCTTCTCCGCCAACGCCGCGTTGATAGTGGTGGTTCCATCCATTGTTGGTGGTCTAGGTATTACATCTCATTGCCTCCGATGCCTCGGCCGGTTCCGTGACTTATTGTTCCATCGTCTGCCTCCGTCGGTTCGGTCGCCTAATGTTCTCCGACGCCGTAGTAACCACCGCGTCGGATGTTAACCCGCATATTCCTTTTCTTTTTCTTTGAGAGAGAATTTAGGGCTTTTTTAAAAAAAAAATTAATTGGAGAAGTTCACAACACATCAATGGCTAATGTTTCTTCTCTATGGGATCCTGAAAATTGTCTCGAAAACACTTGTACTATTTTGCTTTCTAGTTTCCTCTCTTTGGCCAATCGATTATCGGTTGGAATTCCCTGATCAAATCACTACTATTTTTTATATAAGAAATGTGATTCAAACTTGACCTAAGTATTAAGAATCCACTATAATAACAATCAATGTTAGTTACACAATGAGGGCGAGCTATGCGTGATAAACATAACTCATCTAAACCATGGGTGCAATTCCCATCTTTGCTGTATGTATACATGAATAATCGTCGTTTGCTTTCTTCATCCTATACAACAAAATTTATACTCACTTGTCTCACCTACCATGTCTACTAGGGCCCACTGCATAAGTGCCGAGATCCTCGTCATCGTTTTGTGGAGCTTTTGTTATTCTAGCAAAGATTTCATCTAGAGACTCAGATGGATCTTGATGTGGAGATTCTTGTAAATCTTGAGATTGGCGCAAAGGCATAAATCTTCTGGCCGCCATATTAGACTTAAAGTTTTGGAGATTCGTCTTCATAGACATCCAGGTTGAGGTTATCCTAGACTGTTGTTCGTTTCTCATAATGGGATCGGTGTCTGTGGCTACTACACTTATGTCTGAACTTGGCCGAGTTACAGTTTGGCCTGTTCTCAATGCTCTGTATTTGTTGGAGGTGCCTTCTTCAACGGAAAGAGTTGATTTTGAATCGGAAGCAATCTAATTCAAAAAATTGATGATGGTGTGAATTAGTTTACACACACACACACACACACACACATATAACCAACTTAATAGTACAAAACCGTGAGAACTGCATAGACGTTTATACCTATTGTTTTAAATATGATGCATTTGATGGTTTTTTAACCGCCTCTCTCTCTCTCTCTACTACTACTACAAGTAACCAGCTTTCATGTACCGCATACAAGTTCTTATGTGGTTCTCGCAGTTTCTCTCTCCCCTAAGGCATGTATGTTTCAAAACCTATGTTGAAACCACGAGAACCACAGAATGCACATGCATAAAAGATAACCAGAAGTAGTCGAAGAGAGAAGCAATAGTAGAAAAGAGAAACAAAGGCGGTTAAACCATCTTTGTATATAACGTTCAAAGCTATAGGTACAAATGTGTTATATTGTTCTCTTATTGATTTTGAAACGAACGCCCCTACATAATACTAATTGATCATTTTATGTGTTCTGTTGAACATTCTATTAAAAAGCAATAATAGAATTAACAATGACGTTGCTGGAAGTCACTTACCATGTTATTGCTTCCCGATTCTATATCTGTAGTCGTGTCATTAAAATATCTAGCTAGGGGGATGACAAATTCGCCAACCTTATGTCCTCTAGAAATAGAAGACCGTTCTATGGACAAAAAAATAAGAAACAATTAAAATTATTTATATACAAAATCGTCAGAGCAAGTAAAAGTATAGAGTACCATTTACCTTTCTGCAAAATCATCAATCCTGATGGATCAAATCCATCAAGATCATCGGCTTCATCTTCATTTCCCAGTCTGAATATCTTCCAATTTCCAAAATAACTCATAATCCGGTCAAAAAAGTTGCTTGCTACCATTACAGTATATACAACCATAATAAGTGGATAGATCCTGTTAAAGTTTTGCCCGAAAAAGGGAACCGCGTCATCAATTTTTCCCATTCTCTGTAAGTATGTTATTAACGTTTATTAGTCAAGACTGAACGACCGATAAAATGTAGCATCAATTACTGGAACAAAAAATGGTAACAATGGTTATTTCCAACCCACAATTATAATTTAAAGAGAATATATAAAAACTAAGGCATTAATTTGGCATATACATTTCTATGGAATTCATACCGTGAAGAGTTAACTAATGACAGAATGAGCTTGTGCTGTTAACTCCAAACAAGTCACACTATTATATAGTAAGCAACCGTGATATGGCGAAATAAATTTCATTATGTTCAACTTAAATATATTGTGATGGTCAAGATGTAATTTGCATACTGGTCAAGACAAGACGCACTTGCCAAGGCACAAAAAAAGATCAAAAATAGTACAAAAAAATTAATAATAATAATAATAAACATACGGGGGCGTTTATATACAGTTGAAACCGCTATAAACGAAGCAAGTCAGCCAGTCTGGTTAGTAACTCGGAACCAGCCATGTAAGCCACGTAGACCATTTAACTTTTATTTTTAACTAGTTTAGACCCCGGGAGCGTCCCGGGTTGAGAAATCTAAATAAAGTGAATAAAATTAGAAGTATCTAAACTATAAAAATGGCATCTGCCAATATATGATTAATGAATTATCATTATTATTATTATTATTATTATTATTATTATTATTATTATTATTATTATTATTATTATTATTATTATTATTATTATTATTATTATTATTATTATTTTAAACAAATCTCTGCAATAAGTTATCATATTCTAATATAAAAAAAGGGTAATTGGGTCGGGTATCACCTAATCCCAGGCCCGACCCAAACCCACAATATTTTTTTAAACTAATTCCAAACCTGACACAATAACTGTCGGGTTACAAAAAATAGTCGTTTTTTTTTCTCCGTTTTTTATATAGCACTATCAACTATGATACTCGTTGGAAAGATAATAAAACGCTCGTTAATTTGGTGTAAGTTTTTTCTTTAAAAAATCCCGTATATAAAAGATATTAACATTTAAAAGTTATGAGAGGAAACATGAGAGAGAAAATAATAAAGTTTTAATAGTTACATTTAATAGATTATGTTAAATCATATTTAAACCATATTTATTCCTTTTTTTAAATTGGTCTAGAGTTGCCACATCACATCCTATGTGGCATCTCTCAAAAGAGAGATTAAAAATTTTAATACAAACTAATGACATTGAAAAAATACTCCAGTTAAAACCACCAAACCGGAACTGCTACTAACCCACCAAATTGGTAAAACCGGCCAGTCCGACATACCCACCCAGACCAGCCAGTTTGGTTTGTCATGCGCCAAAACCGTAGTTAGCACTTTGGCCTAGAAATTTCATCAAAACGGCCTAACCAGGCCGTATTGGAACGGATCAGATTTTTCTGTCAAATAATATTACAACAATATGTAACTTCAACAAGAATACAGTTTTTACAAAATAACTTAGGATGGCTGTTACTTTCATACTTAGCTAACATTTTTTTTATTTTACCTGGTTATACCATAAAAAAGCATATCTTGATTCACATATAAATGGAGTCCAAATTGCCACCTCTAGAGCTCTAATTAATTTCATGTCCAGAAAAAAAAGGCACATGCTAGGATTCGGATTCAAAGTAGACATGCAATGAAAGAAACTTTTCATTGTGCGAGTGTAAATTGTTACAGCAATTTTAGTGATGTGGTTTCATGATTGATGATCCATAAAGTAAATAGAAGAATGAACTGAAACTGCTTTTTTAGTTCAGTGAGTGAATTTTTCTAGTCTTTGTCCAGATTATTGTTTAAAGATAGCTTTCATTTAGATTGAATTAAGCAATTAAAAGAGATTAGAGATTAAAGTCTAACCCGTTCAAAGACAGTAGTAGCATTGCGTGGAAGATTGATAAGATTTAGGAAATTATATGAGATTGGAGGCGCGTATCGTGCCACCTGACTGGTTAAATATTTTCATGTCAGTATATTATCTAGATCACTGTTCTGAAAATAGAATGAGTTTGTTAAGTATTGAACACTAAAAACACTTACGAGCATATCATCAAAAGGCTGACTGAACTAGTTTGACTTGGAGTAAGTGAGTAGAAAGTCAATCTTCCAATTTTAAATAATGAATAATAAGTGCAAACACACATATACATCAGGGGAATGAAACTGATAACCTGAAAATAAATGTGAAAGCATAATATAAGGCACATATAAAAGTTGCATTTATTTTGAGACAAGTCAACAAGCAAATTATTGGTTTAATATTGGATTGAAGGAAATAAAAATACAATTTACTAAAATCAAACTATCAAAAGAAAAGAAAGAAGTTACCTGCACAAGCACTTCATTTGTTTGAACTGCATTAATCCAAATAGAAAAAAGAGAAAAGTCAACTCCGCTAGGAAGTATAGTGGCCTCTGCTAGAAGAATTGCAGCAGTCATGCAACCCAATATGATGGCCGAAAGCTTTTTAAGTTGCTTCCTCATGATACACCGCCATACCAGCTCTGCAGTATTAAAATTAGTACTGATAATTACCAAAAAAAAAAATTATGAATAATTTTACAGTGTAAATTGCTGAAATAGAAAGCTGCTCTCATAATTTTGCCAATTATATGAAAAACTAAAAGATCTATAAAAAAAAGTCAAAATAGCACAGAACTAAGAATTGGTTTTCATGAAAAACCAATATCCAAAAGAAAGTTCATACTTGATTTAATTATTAATAAAAATATATCACAGTTTGGGGACATAAAAAGATTACCAACTCTATCAAGAAACAACCCTATCTTCCCTGGACGCTCAGGCCTGAAGCTTGAAATATATTTCCTGCAAGTTGCACAAACTGAATTAATAAAAACATTTTTGAACCAGCATTATGAGTGATATCCTCTTAACTATTGTTCAAAGAAATAATGCATGTTAGACTGTAAAGGTTCATCGGCATGTTTGGTGACTTGGTCGATAACATAAACAAAGTTATCATCTAAAACTTAATAATGTGTCTAAAATCCTGCAAGCACTGGTTAAAGTGTGACGTGACAACAATCTGTTGCCTAATAAATTCAAAATCATTGGCGGGTCAAGGATGACTACCAAGTACCAAGCAGTTACCATTTCAACAACAAAAAAATCGATAGCAACAAATATAACATATCCCAAAATAATCCAACTGTTTAAATATCATCAGTTTTCTATAATGTCAAACGATGTTTAAATATCTTTCAATAGCACAAACCTCAAGAAATTCTCTACTTCTCAGAAAATTTAACCAGTGCGAATTCTGAATAACATTAGAAGCTATTCAGTTAACTCGGCCAATATATCACTCATATATCGGCTATATCGGTTATCGGTCATCAATCCACAGTCCCACATATCAGTACAAAATATCGGTACTGATATTATTGGTGATATTGACCGAAGACCGATATTCCCGATATCATGTTAGTGTTTCAAGTCTTAATAAGTTCCTACGTGCTACAATTGTAAGTGTTTTGCAAGTTGCAAAAGATTAATCTGTTAATGGGAGGGGAGTAAATTGAATTTTAGTGTGAAATTGCTATATATATTCTGCATGATATAAAAACAAGGTTTAAAAGTACGGAAATGAGCCTCGAGGCGTTTTCCCTTCGCCTCACGAGGCGTAAGCCTCGAGGCGAACCGAGGCGTAAGCCCGAGGCGGAATTAAAAAATAAATTAAAAAATTATATATCTTATAAAAAAATAAAACACTAACTAATTTCATGATCAAATTCATCAAAGACATCAAAAACACAAATAAAAGAAGACATGAAATGGCACAAAAAGTCTAAAACTTCAAAACCATACCTCAAAACCCCTTAGGCGCGCCTGAGGCGCACCTTTTCTTACCGCCTCAGGCCTGTGAGGCGCACCTAAAACAAAGAATACTGAGGCGACGCCTCAAACTCGTTTTTGCCCCGAATCGCCTTGAGGCGCCCGTTTTTTAAAACCATGTATAAAAATTACCGATATTTCACCGTGATAATCTACATCTCAAATATTGGTCCTTGACCGACATTCGATTTTTTACCGCATTAACTGCTTAGATTAGAAGCACGAGTAATCAATTGATTATCTCCAGAAATTGGTGGACCTTCCTAATTAACTCTCAAAACAAAGAATCTTATTCTATAATTGTTACCGGCTAAAGCTTGACCCAAATCAAAAGTGACGATAATTTTAAAAAAACTAGTCGCTCAAAGATTGTCAAAAAAGAAAAGCATATTTAGATAAAGGGAAACTCAATAGAAGAAATAACAAGCCTGAATTGAGAGAGCAAACCATCCAGTGGCATCACGGTGTTCATAACTCTTTAGTGTGTCCTCCAGCTCAAGGGCTTCCATTACAAAATTCATGTACTCACTGATGAAGAAGGTAAAACATAAATTATTGACCAAACATATAAATAAACATGTAACTCCAAACATTCATTGTGATAGTAAATGAGTATCAAAGAATGACATAACTTCAAGCATCAATCAGAGTCATTTATTAGCAACTCACATTGCAGATCAGTTTAAACCCGAACCGAACTGGAACAAAAAAAAAAAAAACAATTGAACCAAAAACCAAACCGGTATGATCAGCTTGGAGACTATTTGCTTAATGTTGGGCTCGGAGTTTGAATTGGCCTAGTTGAGTTTTAGACTTCTAACTTGAGCTGTGCATCGGTTAAATGCATGCTGGACCTTTTAACCAATCAAAATTAACACTTCTGGATAAGACCTATAACCAGTGGCATAAGATGGCTTCGCAAAGAGGTGGCAATTCCATCCCATTTCCTTATAATGGATAGAGCTTGGGTTATGTTTTATCTCTAACAGATCAAACAAGTATTATCAAAAAGAAAAAAAAGGAAAGGCGTCAAACGGGTCAAAAGTTGCCCAAAGTGTGATTTTAAAGCATAAAACCTCCCAAATCATTTAATTAACGCAATTAGATTACTAAAGAAAGCCCCGCTTACGGCTGTGCGCATATAATGTATATATGTGTGGCCCTCGGGGGGCAAAAGTAAAGTTGCACTAATTTTAACGTTATTTTACTAATTTCGTGAAAATAACGCTAAAAATGACAGACAGTTAATCATGCATCAGTTGGTGATGTTGATAGCCAAAAGACATGGGGGTACATGCACCAATCGGGTTTGTCCTAACTGCTAAGTGTTATGTGCCTTTTGTCTAAGGCTTGATACAAAACCACTATTGAGCTGGGGGTCTCACTGAAAGCAGCCTCTCTATTCCCACAGGGTAGAGGTAAGGTTGTCTACATCTTAACCTCCTCAGACCCTACCTTAGCTTTTGCTATTGGTGGGATTAACTGAGTATGATGATGATGATGATGAATTAGATTACTAAAGAATTTGAAAGATAATGTCATCATATTTGACGGACTAATTATTTATAAAAGAAAATGGAGAAATAGTGCTTTGGGTCAACCCCCTTGCCAACCGGCCAGCCTAGTTTTCCATCCCCGCTTTGCAACTTGGCAAAGTACAAATATACAATACTTTTTTTAGAATGAGATTGCCCCGATGACATTGAAATTAAAATGTTTTGCATCCATTTCAGTTTTTATAGCCGGGCCTTGTTATTCCAAAAAAAGCAAAAACCAAATTCATAGCACTTTATAATTTGTACTAACTGCAGTCAAAACTTCAACTTTAGACTTTAGAGAATGATATTTTCCATAAAAGAAAAAAAATTCATAAGTCATAACACTTACTTCCACAAATTTTACTCATGTCAGTGCTTACCTTTTAGAACGGTAGTACTCAGCTTTAGCTATTCTAAGTTGCCGTCTTAGTGTTGCCATAGATTTCTCATCAGTGTCATAATCCATATCATTTTCGCCTAACCTTCCTCCTTGGGGTTTGAAAGAGGGGTCTTCATTAAGCTAGATTTAAGATATTAAAATCAATGTATATTGTAGCTCCAAAGGCAAAGAGAAAACAAATAACACAAAACATATAAATTTCAAGCAACACACACAACAAATAAATATGCTACCATATTCATCAACATTTTATCAATAATATCCATGTAGGGTCTCAAGGGATCGCGTTTTGACATTTGCTTCGATGTTGCTTGAGCAACCTGATACAATAGCATAATTATATGTTAGAGAAAGAACAAACAAAAAAGTTTAAAAGCTTAAGACTTGAGTCTAGTCATAATGCAATTTATTAGACAAAAATGATCATAGTATAGAATTTGATTACAAGTAAAAGCATGACATTAGTTTATAACTTTAATTAACACATATCAAACGGGGGAAAATAGAACAAAGTTTATTTAAATTCTTGCAACCTCTTAAATCTTTTTATCTAAAATGGTTCGATTACTTTCTTAATAATACAATTATCAAACTACATACATAAATTATTGATAAAGTTCACAGGAAAAGAAACAAAAAACATGTTTACAGGTCAACCCATATTAACATATCATATGTTGTTTCCTAAACACATTCCGACCCGTTACCCAACCTGCCTAACGCCTATTTTGCAACCTCTAATTTGTCATATTGATCTTTCTTTGCTTAAAATAAATAAACATTAGCTTCATCCCACCCAAATACATATATTTAATCATGGTTGTAAAAATAGTCGGAGTAGCAATTCTGGCCAAAATCTATAAATTTTGGTCATATTCCTACCAAAACAAATAAAATTGTGTGTGTATAAATATAAATTTGAAAAGTACATATAAAATCCTAATTCGATTAATCACGATTAGTCCCTACTAATCCCGATTAATCGTTAGTCGGTACCTCACCCGCCGACTAGCGCCTAGCAATTCTTACAACACTCTAATTAATATAACCATAGGGCTTGTAGCCTGGCTGTATCAAGGTGTGTTGGGGAGGTGTTCCTCTCCAAGTGGTTGAGGGTTTAAGTCACATGACAGACAAAGGTGTAGATTTAACATTTAAGAATTAGTAAGATTAGAGGGTGTGTGAGTTAGCAGTCAAAAAGAAAAGCATTGGTACTCTACTAAGTCCATTCAAAACTATGCTAGTAAGAAAAACATACATGAAAGATATCCTTTTATTGTATTACCATATCATATGTATTAAGCTTTAAAAATACAATATCAGAATTTTATAGATATAACTAAGTTAGTTGCATCATGTGTTGTGTCAAGAGTGATTTGAATGAAGCCCAATAAAGTGAAACATATGAACAAAGAAACTTACAACAATAGCATTTGACAAGTTTTGATGAGCATCATCAAGTTTTAGTGCAGCCCTAGCCACTTTATGGGAAAGAACTTTTTGGCGAGTAATATAGTCGGCATTAATCCAAATGCCCTTTGGAATTTCACTTAAACCAAACCCAAGAAGAAAAGCACCGGTCACGAGTCCAAATGTATTTGAACAAGCCATGGCAAACCCCATTATACCACCACTCCTGTCAACCAGTTGAAATTTAAATATGAGTTTCAGACAATTAAAATATTAACGTAAAAGGGGAAATTCAACTTGCTTACTTATGAATAGATCTATTTGGATTAGGTGTCATCTCAAATAGTAGCTAAAAGAACAACATGGTTGAATGTCACTTAAAAGTTTATAATTGTTGGAAACTCGTAAATCATTTTCTTTATAGATTTAGATAACATTGTAACAATAATGTTTTCCTAACCCTATTTGTTTCGAACATACTATAAAAAGGCCATTTCAATTCAAAGTCTTTTGACCCGTCAACTAGCACATCTTGCCACCTCAATTCCATGTGTACTAAAAGAACGATAACATAGCCGAACAGCTTGTCCATTGTTAACTCTAAAAGCATATCATTTCACAAAATCAATGCAAGAAAAATGGACGATACACACACATCTAACTGTTTAATGTTAACATACAACATGCAAGGTGAATAAATTGTCTTGAAAAAACTACAAATAACTAGAGCTAAATATCAAATATCTTATATTTACAAATTAGTCCAATGGATTTATATCATTAAATTCTATATCTTTCTTATTGCTTTCATGAGCTGCTAAAGAATATGTGATGTGTCCTTCCGGTTTCAAGCCCAAAGAATGATAAAACAGCATGCAAAAAAAGATGTGTCATTATTAAAGATGAACTTAACTGTCCATGTTTAAAGACAAAACAGGAAAAACATACCAGTTAAACTTAAAATGTGTATGTATCATTTAAGTAATGCAAAGCAGTATTTGAAAGAAAATATAAAAGATACCATGAAATAGAAATAGGTAAAGGGTATGAAGAAACAAACCAGTTCTTGTTCATTAATATGATGAGTATGAGTCCAACTAGTGCAACAGAACCAACGATGACATAGAACAACAAATTCACATGTAAACTAGTCTTTAGTCTTTCAGTCACTGTGAAATCTCCAGCATCTTCAAAACCCTGAATGATAGGTACAACAGCCCTGCATGGAAAAAAAATTCAAAAGACATAGTATGAATATATGATGCATATAGAAGGTAATATGTTATAAAGTTATGTAATAATATAATAGAGGTGCAGACTATGAAGTAAAGTCTAAAAAAATGGTTGATAGATAAAGTTAAAAAGTGTACCAAGTAAGTAAAAATGTACTCCAATATGACCAGCTCCAAAAGAAAGAAACACCTCCCCTATCCTGATTACTCATAGCCTGCACAACAAAAGAAATATATAACTTGTTTCAAGCATAGTTGTCAAAGCGCCTAGGTGCACTCAAGGCGCATAGGCCGAGCCCGGAGCCTAGGCGCAAAGCGCATAAAAAACGAGGGCTTTTTATAATTAGGCGCATAGTATAAAATACATTGTTTAGGGATTTTAGAGATGTTTTAGGCTTGTTTAGGGCTACTTTAGGATGTTTTAGGGTTGTTTAGGAGTTGTTCATAGGTCATTTAGGATGTTTTAGAGGTTTAGGCAACTTTTAGCCTGGGAAATCAGCCTGAAATAGTGCGCCTCGGACCTTGTGGAAAAATGATGTAATGAGAAGAATTGCAGACATGATATTGAGTTGGATTTGAGAGGTGATGATTAAACAAGAAACATTAGTAAAGTATGAACATGGTGCTAACAACATAATAGCATGAAAATTAAGAAGTAAAACAGATCAAATGTAGTCATGCATGCAGATAGTCTACAAACCAAGAAAACAGCATAAACAAACATAACAGCAAAATAATTAGGGTAACCACAAAAGGGATCAAGAATTAGGGTTCCAATGGAAGCAAAAAAGATAAAAATGTATGTAAGTAAGCCCTAACAGATGAAGAATGAAAGAGAAATTAAGAACTTACTGCCCAAATGTCGGCGGGGACGAGGATAATAAAGGAGAGGGAGAAAAACCAGGTGTAACCGACGGTGAAGAGGACGTAACGAGGTATGTGGGGGCCGGCGAAGTAACGTAGCGTCAGAAGAACCATGCCCATGGTTAAGGGTAACGAGATCAGGTAGAATATCCACATAATTGGATTCCAATTAGGGTTAGGGTTAGATAGATGTGGGGAAGATGACCGATCCTTGCTTTCTTGGTTCAACGGAGAGAGTCAGAGAGATGATTTTGGGTCAATAGGCCGTCGGTCTGCCTGTCTGTCGGTTGGTTGAGTTGCACCTTCCTTCCTTCCACCAGCTGCTTTTTGTAAAAACAAATGCGTCTCTTTTAATTAATCATCTGAATCCTCCGATCTATCCATCCTTACTGTAACACGAGAGTCGTGGTCAAACGCATACGGCATTTTGGTGGTGGGATAAGAGCATTCACATAAACTTCTTCATCCCCTATTCATTAACAACCAATCACAACCACATATTACATTAAAAATTATTACAGTTTTTTCTCTTCCACTCACAACCACTTTCAACAAACTAGTGGGTTTACCCGCGCGTTACAGTGGGATTAAAAAAAAATCTTGTAATACATAAAAAAAACGTAAAAATGCAGATCCAGTCCTACACCCAGTGTTGTTTTTCAAATAGTTGTTTTGCAAATAATGCGTTCACAAACAAAAACGCAACTGCTCATGATACTTTTTTTGTTGTTGATGATGATCTAACTTAGATAAAGAGGTTGTAGGTTGTAATAATAAACCACAACATATACAATATGTTTATATCACCCATGTAACATTACCACTTGAAGTGTTTGTCCATTTTTTTTATAGAAATTGTAATCCAAATATGTTGTTGCTACAAGTAAACATGCTCGAGCTATGCTACATATAGCAAAGAACATCACCAAATTCAACATAGCCAGAGCATTAGTCAAAACGATTCATTAAAAATGAAAAAGAAAAAATTTGTACAACTTTTACCCTATTTGGAAAGATAACATTACTCATATCAACACATTAATTTAAAAACACACTTTTGAGTGAGTTTTACTCTATTTGACACGTTTGAGAAGATAAACATTACCCATAGCGATCCTGTAGATGAATATTACCCAAATTGACCTGTCTATGGGTAAAAGATATCAAACCCACCAATTGAGCTCATCACATTGGTCAAAATCAATTCTCCCACCAATTGAGCTCATAAGTCAAGTCAAAGATGCTCTTATGTTTTGACCATAGTCTTAGTTTTTAATCCCTTATTTCTAGCTCTTTATTTCTAGTAATTTGCCTTTCATTTTGTATATATATATGTATGTATAAGGGGTTGTTTGGTAGCCTCTTAATCAGCCTCTTAACCATTCAGGTCTGAATCATTCAGCATTCAGACTGTTTGTTTCAGCATCTGAATGGAATGATTAAGTGTTGAAGCATTAAGCTAATAAGGGATGTTGAATGATTCAGCTCTTAATCATTCAGAGCCTCTTAACCATTCAGACCTCTTAATGATTCAGCACTTAATCAACCAAACAGCCCCTAAGTCTCCAACATCAATAAATATAAATCATTTTTTGACACTTTCATATGATATCAGCCAGGTTTTACTAAACCTACTTTTTTTTCTTCATCACCCCACCACTCCCTATCATTCTGTCCAAACTTCAAAAAAAAACTCACCCTACTATCACCTCTTCTACTTACAACCGAAACAACACCCAAACTAAACCACAAGCACACATGATGGCAACACACAATACTGTCGATTCTGATTTATCATGGCTAAAAGACAGTGGTGCTTCTCACCACATTACTAATGATCTTAGTGCACTCTCCATGCACAGACCGTATGATGGTACCGAGGAACTTATCATCGGTGATGGTTCGTCTCTTAAAATTACTCACGTTGGCACTATTACTCTTTATTTTTTCTAATGTTCCTATTATCCTCAAAAATGTTCTTTGCGTCCATTCTATCTCTCGCAACATAATCTCTATCTCTCGTTTATGCATTGACAACAGCATACTAGTCTTATTTTTCTCTTCTTATTTTGTCATCAAAGATTTTCACACTCGCCGAACCATTCTTCAGGGAATAACTAATCATGGTCTTTATGAATTATCCTCCACCAAGTCTCCACAAGCATTTTACTTGCAAACAAACAAAGCGTCTTCTTGGCATCACCGCCTAGGACATCCACATTTGCGAGTTTTACAACTTTTAGCTTCTTTTGTTCCGTCTATTTCTAGCAAGCATGAATCATGCAATTCTTGCTGCATCAATAAAAGTCACAAACTTTTCTTTCATTCATCCTCTTTAACTTCTAATACACCTCTAGATTTAATCTTTTTCGATGTTTGGTCATCTCCAATTACATCTTTTGATGGTTACAAATACTATATAATTTTTGTTGACCATTTCACAAAATACATTTGGATTTATCTATTAAAACATAAATCTGACTCTCTTAATACTTTCATCCGTTTTCAAAAACTCGTTGAAAACTATTTCAAAACAAAAATCAAGCAATTATTTTCCGACAATGGTGGAGAGTATATTAAACTTTCTTCTCATCTAACTTTTTGTGGTATTTCTCATCTCACCCCCCCCCCCCCCCTCCTCATACACCCGAATACAATGGCTACGCCGAACGCCATCATCGTCATATTGTCGAAACTGGTCTAGCCTTACTTTCTCATGCCAAAATGCCTCTTAAATTTTGGCCATTTGCCTTCACCATCGCCACCTACCTCATCAATAGACTACCCACCCCCACCTTAAACAATGAGTCCCCCTATTTTTGACTCTTTCACATACTTTCAAATTATGAAAAACTTTATGGTTTTGGTTGCCTTTCCTACCCTTGGCTACGTCCCTATTCTAAACACAAACTTCAATATCGGTCAAAACCGTGTGTATTCATTGGTTACTCCTCCTCTCAAAGTGCCTTCCATCTTCTTGATCCTCTCACCAATCGGATTTATACATCTCGTCACGTTCAATTCATTGAACATATTTTTCCTTATGAATCTATATCTCAAACATCCACTCCTTCAATGCCTTCCCTTAATACGTGGTCTCCACTTACCATTAAACCTATTCTTCTTACCACATCTTCTCACCCAAACCCAACAACTCCCACATCCACCAATACACCCGAACCTGCACCTCCCACACCACCCCCAACCACGGTTCCTTCACCACCAACAAATAACACATCTAACGATCTTCCTCACCCAATTAACATTCCATCTGATTCTTCCACCTCCACGACCTCACTACCTACCGAACCCAATACATCCCAACAACCCGTAAACACTTCCTCCTACCAAACTCGACCCACTCGCAAACCTAACCCAAAATACCACAACTCCGACTTTGTTCTTTTTCACCCTACAACTCATTCCCTTCCCGAACCCACCAACATCACTCAAGCTCTTAAACAACCATTATGGCGTGACTCCATGCAATCCGAATTTGATGCTCTTAAACGAAACCGCACTTGGACCCTTGTGCCTTCCGATAATGCTACTAATGTTGTTGGATGCAAATGAGTATATCGAACTAAATTCAAACCCGATGGCTCGGTTGATCGTCTTAAAGCATAACTTGTTGCTAAAGGTTTTCATCAACGCCCAGGCTTAGACTATGTAGAAACTTTTAGTCCCGTAGTCAAACCCGCTACCCTACGCTTAATCCTTGCTATCGCCACTTCCTTCAATTGGCCTCTACGCCAACTTGACATCAACAATGCCTTCCTACAAGGCACTTTAACCGAATCGGTTTACATGTCTCAACCACCCGGTTTATAGATCTTTCTTATCCTATGAAACACCCTAAACTATTTTACAGAAAACTCGCAGCGGAAAAGCCAACCGAAAAATTCTTTTCTTTAATAACAACCTTGAACATTTAGAAACCGATTCTAATATGTATTTTTGGTGTTACATCTTAAAATATTTCTTAATACATTCTACGTGACTCCTCTTCATTTGATTATGTGACCGTGACCACGTACAATCCGCCTCCTCGCTCGATCTCCATCCTTTCCTTACTTCTCAAGATAGACAAGACATCCTGCATTCACCACAAAACCATTTTGTTAGTTCAATAGGTAACCTCATGTAATCTACTCATGACGCGAAAGTAACATCCAACAATACTCTGTGATCCTGTCCAACAACCTTCATTCGAGTTCGGGTGGGTTACCCCGATCCGAACCTCCACGTCTCCTGCAATCATACGTACATACCTACGTTTCCTATCATTCACATAACAAAGGTTAATAACCCCACAATGCGTCCAACATACACTTCCCCTCCATGTAATTTCACAATACATACAAGCATACACTTCCTGCATATAATTCTACAGTACATACAAGCATACGCTTCCTTTGTATGATTCTACAATACATACAAGCATACACTCCCTTCATATAATTTTACAATACGTACAAGCATACACTTTGTATAATTCTACAATACATACAAGCATACACTTTGTATAATTCTACAATACATACAAGCATACACTTTGTATAATTCTACAATACATACAAGCATACAACTCCTTCATATAATACCACCATACATACAATCATACAAGTCCTTCATATAACTTACTTGACCCGTAATGTTACTCTTTCTTCGCTAATCTCTACGACAAATATGACGTTCCAGCCCTATACTCAATCTACTCATAATTACCAACCCTTACATGCATGAAACTCTCTCTCAAACCCGAGCATGTGTACTCATATGTACAGCACATTCTCAATCTACTTAATCATGACAATCTACTAATCGTATTTGATACCATCGAGCAACGTATCAATTAAACTACACGCACTTGTATCATTCTGTACTATGATCATATTACAAAACTAACATTAGTATTACATGCTACACCCTTACATAGCCTTACACGAGGTCCAACAATATTAATTGATGCGTTAAACGCTATTACGAGTCGCGTACGTAAGCGAAACATCAACATACGATAGAATAAACTAAAAAAATATAAATTTCCAGGTCCCACCGTAACCTTACGGTGGCCACCATAAGGTTACGGTGGACCACAAAACCCAACGGTGGTATCCCCTCTGCCCTACGGTGGGGAAAAACATTGCAGGGGCCACCGTAAGGGAACGGTGCCACCGTACCCTTACGGTGGACTCTGCACATTCCCATTTTGTTTCTCTTTTCCACCCCTTCTAGACCCATCCACGCCGATCCATTCGAAGCCACGTTTATTCCATTATAAACTCCAATTCAAGCCTTAACCTCGTTATTTACGTTCCATCATCTCACGGTCCTCATACTACTTACAAACACATATACATGTTAAGATTCATTATCCTGAGTGGAATAAGAACCACTTACCTTATGTCCTCCAAGTTGATGCTTGCTACTTGCCTCCACTTGACCCATTAGCCACTCATGCTTGAGCCCATGTTGCCTACGCATTCATGTTATCATTCCCACCATTCCGTTAGCATACACAACCTTGCATACTATCAATCATATTACATTTACTTGTTCCCATGACTTTCATTGGTCAATTACTAATATGCATATCACATAATTAACTACCACATTGTTTATCAATCAAGCAATCCAACATATCATCATGTATGACACCTAGATAATCTAACATATATCACATGATTTCCTTAATCCCACAATCATGTTAGGAAGCATAACCATGTTAGTCATACATTGTTGACTTTTTCAGAAAGTCAACTTCCAACTATACAAACTTCCTACTTAGAACATATGTCCATATTGATGACTAGATCATATGAAACACGCCATAAACATCACATTCCTATCTCATTAACATGCAAGATTTTTCATCATTCCAATCATAGTATTTAAGCATTAGTGTACACATTACTAATGCATACTTCCTACCATATCATACAATCAACCAAGTCCCCACATGATTACTCTTTAAGACGAAATCCTTATGTTAACCTACTATAAATTGCACCAATTATCACATTACTCTCATACTTGTCGAGTTTTGCATACAAATTCACATATTATAGGACACCTCTAACCATAAGAGCACTTATGTGCATACACATATATACCTACATACAATCCATTCTAATTCACACATGGTTTCCATCAAACA
Organism: Ambrosia x helenae; assembly: GCA_030844895.1. Taxonomy (NCBI): domain Eukaryota; kingdom Viridiplantae; phylum Streptophyta; class Magnoliopsida; order Asterales; family Asteraceae; genus Ambrosia; species Ambrosia x helenae. The sequence continues at coordinate 91,988 of JAUTDX010000276.1, read as the reverse complement.
CATCCTTTATGTTAATTACTAACAATCATCATATTCCATTCATATTCATCAATTACTTGCACGCAAGTTCATCTAGACATTTCATCGAACAATTGGTGTGCATACAACATTCTAAGCTCAATGTACAAGTATTTTATGCCTACTTTCATAACTCATAACACCAATCATCGTGTTATTTACCTACATTACATACCCTTCTTTCAATAGATATCTACATAGCAAAACACAAATTCTTTCAATCTATTTATCAAATTTGTTCAAGAATGATCATGGGTAAAAACCCCCATTTTCCTTGAACATGAACCCTAAATCAAAATGCCACTTGAGATTACCAAAATCATTAATGACACTAGATTAGTGCATCAAAACATGAATTTAGCCATCTAATGCTTACAACTTACCCAATTTAGGGTTGGTTCATCAAAACCCACCAATAGCTTCAACCAAGAAGTTTCATAATAGAGGATGGATACTTACTTGGTGCTTAGAAGGTGATGAACACTTCTCCATTCTCAGATCCTACATGCAATCTCCCTTTCCCTTGTTCATTTGGTGGTAGAGGGCACCCACAAATACACAAACACACACACATTCTCCTGAAGTGTGTGTGTGTCGTATGATATATCCCACCAAAAGTGGGTTGTGTTTTAGTTTTGGTTCTTCACAATTTCAACCCTTCATGTTTGATACCCATCCAACTTTGACTAAAACCTTATTATATTTCCTTCTACTTGTATACCTACTAAATTAGATACTTAGTTATTTCACTCCATGCCATAACACACTAAAACATGCTACTAAAATTAAAATTCGGGTTTTGGGGCGTTACATCCTATCCATGTTTGTAAGCTTAACAAGGCCATTTATGGTCTTCGCCAAGCTTCACGCGCTTGGTATGAGGAACTCAAAAACTATCTCCTCTCTGTTCATTTTAAGCCTTCCATTTCGGATCCTTCTCTATTCATCAACAAAACCACTTCTTCTCCTATCTTTATCTTAGTCTATGTTGATGATATCATCATCATTGGTGCCAACCCATCTCATATACAATCATTCATTCAATCTCTTGCCACTAGATTTTCACTGAAAGATCTTGGTGATCTCTCTTACTTTCTTGGTATCGAGGTTATCCCTCACAACCACGATATATTCTTATCTCAATCTAAATATATTCTTGACATCCTAACTAGAGCCAACATGAGTAATTGCAAGCCGTCCACCACACCCATGTCGAGTTCCTCTACCATCACTATTTTGGACGGTGATCCTCTGCCATCACCAACCGAATATCGTGCATTCATAGGAGCATTACAATATTTATCTTTAACATGGCCTGATATTGCTTTTACAGTTAACAAACTTTCGCAGTTCATGCATAAGCCAACAACTACACATTGGGAAGCCTTAAAAAAATTGTTCCGATACTTACATGGCACTCTACATCATGGAATCTTTTTTACGCGCAACTCCCCTTTACAGCTTCATGCTTTTACTGATGCGGATTGGGCTGGTGATCGCCCATCATATAGAAGTACAACAGGATACATTGTCTATCTCGGTCAAAATCCGATCTCATGGAGCTCCAAACGCCGACCGACACTTGCTTGTTCATCCACAGAAGCCGAGTTTCGAGCCGTTGCTTCCACTACAACCGAAGTACAATGGCTCATATCATTAATGGTTGAACTTGGGTACAAATCAATAGTCACTCCAGCCATCTATTGTGACAATCTAAGTGCTACTCATTATTCGGCAAATCCAGTTTTTCATTCAAGAATGAAGCACTTGGCCTTAGATTTTCACTTTGTCCGTGAAAAGGTTCATGACGGTACTATACGTGTGACTCACATCTCGGGTGATGACCAACTTGTCGATGCACTCACAAAGCCTCTACTACGACAACGGTTTCAACTTCTTACTTCCAAGATTAGTCTTCTCTCACGATCGTCCATCTTGCGGGGGCATATCAAACCCACCAATTGAGCTCATCACATTGGTCAAAATCAATTCTCCCACCAATTGAGCTCATAAGTCAAGTCAAAGATGCTCTTATGTTTTGACCATAGTCTTAGTTTTTAATCGCTTATTTGTAGCTCTTTATTCCTAGTAATTTGCCTTTCACTTTGTATATATATGTAAGTCTCCAACATCAATAAATATAAATAATTTTTTGATACTTTCATAAAAGAAACATTACCCAAATCGATCCACTTATAAGTAAAATGAACATTATCCAAATCAACCAGTTAGAAGAACACTTTGAGTGACTTTACCCAACAATGCCCGACTTCAAAAGTCAAAATATGTACATTGGGCGCGTTCATGAGACTAAGACCTATTGTAAAATATGGATATTATGTGGTTAAATTTATGCTACCTAATAACATAGGTTTTGACCAAATAAAAAAAAAAACTAATCGGTTGTCTCTTAAAAGTAAAAACTTACCACAACATGATCTTGTTCACCTGTTAACATAGTAAATAAGTAGTATATGCTTATGAGTTTTGACATTTGACTTTTAAAATCATATATAGGTTGCATATATATAGTAAAATTACCCACGCCATGTCGTGGTGTTATTTTTAAAATTGCTTTCGTTATGCACATGTGAATTGTTTTATGGCTCTTGTGAATATATTACAAAAGATGAGTCGAATCTATTAAAACTTAGTTTAGTTACGTTGCAAGCTAACTTGTTGAAGAACCCTTTCCGGTTGCCAAGTACTAAAGTTGAAACATGGACACATGGTACAAGAAGCAACGGCAAACGAAAAGCGCATGTATAAGGACACATATAAACCCATATTGCACATCATGATGTTGCAATAAGCCGGATGGGGTGAACGATTGTAGGGCTTGCATCGAAAGTTGGAAAAGCGTACACAAACATTGCATCCGAAAAAATCAATCATAACTTTGCTGAAGAAAAATAAAGATCCATTCATATATAAATACAATTGAATCCATTGATAAAAGTCAAATTTTTACAAAAACCTACACACACAAATAAGCATCGAACACACGCGCGCACACAAAAATACAATGGGTTGAGAAAGTAGCAAAACTCTACCAAGCAAATGTCTAGAAGAAACGGTGTCTACATAAATGAAAAGCATATTAATAATGAACTCACAACACATCAATTCTCTCTCTCTCTCTCTCTCTATATATATATATATATATATATATATATATAGGGTGTGGATAATATGGAAACCTTATCTTTTGGAAAAACCTTGCAAACTCTATTGTGACCATTGTTCAAGTTTGATCAATGGTTCATAATTAATTTGTATATAATATTCAAAAGCAAGTGGGCCACTATAATAAAAAAATAGGAATAAGGGCATTAAGGTAATCTTAAATAAGCAAGTGGACAACTTTAATTTTCTGAATCCTAGGTTTAAAAAGGTTGATTTGACACTTGTCAAGTCACCTCTCTCCTACTTTATGGCACTTTTTTCCAGCACCAAAAATTAACGTACGTTATTGTTGTGATACAAAATTCTAACCTCGTGTGAGACATCGCTAACATGTGTTAACAGGCATATATTAAAAGAACATAACAAAAAAAACACATAAAATGTGTATTTATTTAAGAATTGATAAAAATGATCATTACAATCAACACTAAAACATATCAAAAAAAGGTTCATACAAACATAATTATTTGTGAATTTTCAAAAAAAAAAAAACTATCATAACAACATAAAAAAGATCTAGTTATGCTTCGTTCTTGATACGCATCTTCATCTTTAACATAAAAACATCTCTTCACCTACAAAAAAAGATAACACGTGTTAGTTGGCCTCTCCAAAACACATAATGAGACATCACTGACACGTGTAGTGTATTCTAAAACATATGTTTTACTGAAATAACGTATGTCATATGAACGCTAACACATGTTAGTTGGGCACATACTAACATATGTCATATGAACCCTAACACATGTTAGTTAGGCATATACTAGCATGTGTTAGCATCACTAACATGTGTATAAACAACACCAAAAATCTGTAGTGCCAAGTGTATCATACTCAATTCGTTTTTGATACCCATCTTCATCTTTAACACAAAAAATCTCTTCACCTACAAAAAAGATAACACGTGTTAGTTGGTCTCTTCAAAACACATAATGAGACATCACTGACACGTGTAGTGTATTCTAATACATATGTTTCACTGAAATAACATATGTCATATAAATTCTAACACATGTTAGTTGGGCACATAGTAACGTATGTCATATAAACCCTAACACCTTTTAGTTAGGCATATACTAGCATGTGTTAGCATCACTAACATGTGTATAAACAATACCAAAAATCTGCAGTGCCAAGTGTATCATACTCAATTTTACAACTATGTTAATACAACTACTCAAATACGATTAATAGGGTTTGAAATCCAACAATAATAAATTTAAAAAATCAAATCATAACCAATCCAATCCATATACCAAAAAATTATCCTCATATTCATGAAATATATAATATAATAAAAGACATCAGTAGCATGTGTTAGCATATTCTAAAACATATGTTTACTGAAAATAGCGTATGTCATATGGACCCCAACAACTGTTAGTTGGGTATATACTAGCATGTGTTAGCATCACTAACGTGTGTGAGCATACAAGACTCGGACCGCAAAAAATAGACATGTACCCTATACGAGTTCATAACAATTCCACTTGCCAAAAATTTATTAAACAGAATACAAAAATTATTTAAACACCCTATTCACCGAAAGATTAAAAATTTATAATCTTTATAAAAAAAAACATCACTTACCACAACCACATCACCAACACCGCCTTCTTCCAATAGCCTACTCGTGAAAACCAACACTGGAACAGATACACATGTTAGTTTGGGATCCTCAAACACATAATGTGATGATTGTACGAAAAAAAAATCAAACAAGATCTACAAAAAAAAATCAAAAGAAACATGTTTATACACAAAATCATGTGATGATTGCACCAAAAAAAAAATCAAAACGAGATCTGCGAGTAGTATAAGTAAGCCATCATATCCTAACTTTGAACAAATTTATCAATAATATCTTTTCTTTTAGGGTATAATATTGAATTATAAATAAGCCATCATATCCGAACAAATGTAATAACTTTTGTGTCCACGCATTTCTTTCTCATGATATAAAGTCAAACAAATACTTACAAAGAGAAAAAACAAAAGAAACATGTTTATCCACGAGATCTATTCTTTATTCACCAAAATTTTGGTGAACACCTACCTATAACAAAACAACCTATAATATAAAAATAAAAAATAACAAAACAACCTCATCCATTTGTCAGCTTATTAATTTAATAACAACCTATAATAAAAAATAACATAGCTCCATTTGTCATCGTCTCCATCTAATATACAGAGCAACAGAGCTATAGAGCACTTGGAAACTTACTTTCCCCACCAGAGCTCATCTTCAGTGACATCATCTTTTACAGACGATGACGATGACAGAAGGGTACCAGAGCACATCGATTTTGTTTCAAAATCCACAATAACGATGATAGAAGGGATCTGATGGGTTTAGAATTGGATCTGATGCGTTTGGAAGTGGATCAGATGGGTTTGGAATTGGATCTGAAAGGGTATTACCTATACAGACGATGGGTTTGGAATTGGATCTAAAAGGGCATGGGTTTGTTGATGGATTTGGAATTGGACCTGATGCGTCGTGATGAAATCGTTCGTTGTAACGATCTGTCTTACCTATACAGATGATGACGACATTGTTGTGGTGGCGGTGGTGGCACAACATGGTGGCGGTAGTGGTGGGTTGTGGTGGTGGTTCTAGATAGAGAGAGGGGGGATAAAGAGAGAAAGGTAGGATCTAATTTGAATTTGAAAAAAAAAATGAAGAGAGAGAATGGGAAAACAATATATATATATATAGGTAGAGAGAGAGGGGGGTGGTGTAAAATGTCCAAATTAACCTTCTTAATATAATATAGATTGATGGTGGTTGGGATGATGTGGCACAATATGGACCAAGAGATGGGTTTCTTGGAGTTTTTCCTTTTAAGAGAGGTTTCTCTCTATACTTCCACTATATATATAGGGTAGGGTTAGCATACAAAAAAGGTGTTTTGTAAGAAGGGTGAGAAGGAAAAATAGCCATTGGATCAATGTGATGAAGGGTTTAGATGAAATGAGTGGCAATTTTGTAATATGTGTTATAATATTATTAGAGAAATTAAGGATTAAGGGGCAATAAGGTAAAAACACACATATCAATTAATAACATAAAATCAATTCTCGTTTTATTCAACCGCCTATACACAAGTCTTCTTCCCTAAAATTAAGCAAACAATAACTACTTCAACTCAAGGATAATAGATACGATCTGCTCAAATAACAATGAACCGATTGTATATATTGTGTTCTTCATTGTGTTTTTCATCATTGATATAGGGTTTTCAAACAAAGATTAAACACAAGATGGTTGACAAAAGGAAGAGGTTGTCCTCGTCGGAGAAGAAGAAGGCAATGCCGGAACGCCGATTGTTTGATATCCGGCTAGGTTTGGTTCAGGTGAGTTTGTTTTTTGTGTTTTGAATGATAATGTTAACTTTGATTAGGGTTTTTTTTTTTTTTTTTTTTTTTGTGTTTTGATAAGTTAGGGGGTTTTATGTGTTTTTGTTGATCAAAGGTAAATATGTTGTTATTAAACACATACACACTTTAAACACATGCTGATGTGTTTTTTAAGAAAAAAGAGTTGAGTATTTTGTGTTTCTTTAAACAATAATTTTTTAATAGTCGTTCTAAAAACAAAATGATGTGTTTTTTTGTTGAAAACAAATTAGTTTCTTAGGAAGTAGTAGAGGGGTTTATGTGTTTTAACTTGAATGATGTTATCAACTGTTGGTTTTTGGTGTTTATGTGTATTAACCATAATGATTTGTTCAACATATTAGTGTCTTAGCAAAGTAGCAAATGGGTTAATTGTTTTATGTGTTTAACTAGGCTTTTTAATGATAAAGCGTGTGTAGATTGTTTTATGATATGTGTTTTGTACGGGTTTGTTATAATACCAGCAGTCTGTTAAATCACATCAGTTAAAGACACAAAAGTAAAAAAAAAAAAAAGAACATGTTTTTACTGTTGCACAGGTTGCATATTGTTTTATGTGTTTTTACAATCATGTTAACCACACATCAGTTGAACACATCATTATGTTAAACACATCATTATGCTAAACACACAACAGTTAGATACATTGTAGATTGATTCTTATGTTGTATGATTGATTCTTATGTTGTGGTATGTTAAGTCTGTTTCACTTGTTGCGGCTGCAAAAATCTTAGCGAGCAAGCCAACAGTTTTGGACATACCATGGAAAACCATGCATAATGGAATAGATTGTGGAGTTTTCCTCATGCGGCATATGGAAACTTACATAGGGAGTTTGAAGGACTGGCAATGTGGCTTTTCACCCGAGTTCAACAGTAAAGGGGAGTTGTCCGCCAAGCAAGGTCGTGAGCTTGATGATCTACGAAGAAAATACATTGGAAAAATACTATTATGTGACATAAACAGGTCTAAACACATAGTGGAGGCTGGAGTAAGCTAGTACATGCGGCTAAGTGAAAGCTACTGATTGAAGTTGGATGGTCGTGCGCATAAAACAATCCTTATGCGTTTAAACAGTGTTTAGTTTATGAAACCTTATTAACTGTTTTTTAGGTTTATTTTATGGTTTGAAATACTTATGACTTTTTTTTTGTTTGACGTAATCGAGATGGTACTTTTGTTTTGGATAATAGTTCATGCTTCTTTTTTTGAAAGTTTAGTTAAGTTAAAACACATTGGCGATATGTTGAACAGGTTTTTTTTACAGTTTCTGCGCATATAAAGGGTATTTCTCCAAAGATATTTCTGCGTGTCGTCGCTGAAACATCATGGCTGAAACAATATGACTAATGGCAGCAACATGACTGATGTTGCTTAAACAACAGCAACAAAAGTGACCACTTCCAACCTGGGTCAGATGTTGCTGAAACAACAGCAACAATGGCTTTTGCATCAGTTGTGTTCAAGTTTAGTAATTCAAAATATTTAAGCTTGCTTCTAACACATGAAGAGGACTTGTTTAGTTTTGCTAATGAGCATAGAGGGGGTTATAGCCAAAACTTTCCTGGAAAGTGAGTATATAAAGAATAGACAAGTCTTTATCGTCAAACTTGTTTCTTTGTTGTAGTGTCTCTAGAACCATATGCAGATGTGTGCCACATCCAACCATGGCTAATCAAAACCAAACCTATGAATAGTTGTTGGATCACATCGAGTCAACTATTGCTCATATGTATGATCAATATTCTTCAAAAATCGAAACCAGCCCCGGAATGGGCACTTAATCCGATATTTGACAATTAAAACACCTTGTTTAATTAACATATTTAGTTGTAATTTAAAAATGCGTAGACATCTGTCCCTTTGTTAGGACCTTAAATACCATAAAAAAAATTACAAACTCAACATTATTGAACAAAAAACACACTTTAAAATTAAAAAAACATATAACTGCAAAAACATCCAAAATATAAAATTCAAAACATCCAAAACAAAAACAAGTCTAGCAGTAAAACAAAAATAAATGTAAACCTAAACAAAATCGCTATTCCTCATGTTCCTCCTCTTCCGCCACGTCCTCCTCGTCCTCTTCATCCTCCTCGTATTCTTCGGGTTCGGGACTATCATCATCGTTAACAACCTTCTTAGGCTTCTTACATGTGCGAATGTTGTGACCATACTCCATACAATTTTGGCATTGTCTTCGTTTTTTCCCAGCTTGACTGATGGTTGTTCTCTCTTTGACATCATACGCTTGGGTTTACCCATACCTTTGAATCTTGTAGCAACTGGTTGGAAAGATAATAAAACGCTCGCTAATTTGGTATAATTTCTTTGTTTAAAAAATCTCATATACAAAAGATATTAATGTTTAAAAATTATGGTATGAAACATAAGAGAGAAAAATTTAAATTTGTTTTTAAATTCTTTTTTCCTAAAATAACTCAATTTATTTTTAGTAGATTAGGTTTTATATTATTATATTTATTTTTTTAATTTGCCACATGGCGTGACACATGGCACACTCAAGGAGGAGAATGCCTCATTGAGTGCCATGTCATTAAAAATGCTTTGGTTTATTATATATATATATATATATATTTGAAAAAAGCAAATTACCCTTATGAATAAACAGTAAAAAAATAATGATATACATAAAATGGGTTGTGCCAGGCAACTCATATTTCAACATTCCTACTTTTAAATTCAACAAATGTTTGTAAATTTGACTATGAACTCGCCAAAATTCCACAACCCCAAAACAATATCAAAAATTCAGATTACGAGTTGTGATTATGTACGACAAATAATGAGAAAACAAGTAAATTACTAAATTCATGTATATACGAACACATGATTCGTTTACAAACTTCAATCACAAATTTATAATTATGTAATCCAAGAGATAAATACAAAAACAATAAATATGAATAATAATTGATTAATATCAAAATAAGGAAAATGAAAGACCACAATCACCCACCCACCGCTGCCTCCACCACCTGCCACCGTCACTCACCACAATTTCATTTACCGACCACTACCTGATGGACGGGGTCAATCACGGTGTTTAAGATGCTTAACTATGTGTTTTTAATGTCGTTTAATTGATTATATGCTTTGAATGTGATAACTACGCAACTTTGTGTGATTGTAGGTTAAATGACATATTTGGATGAATTTGGAGGCTTAAACGTGGTTGAGGTTGAGTTTGGATGGTGAACCGAAGATATGGAAGTGTTCGGGACGTTTGGTGTGGCTAAATGACGTTAAAGATAATTTTTTGATAAGCCAAGAACACCCGAGTCGGAGGCTACTACTACTACTACTAATAATAATAATAATAATAATATTATTATGAGACAATGTCTCGTTAATAATATATAATAATAATAGTAACATAATGAAAATTGAAGGAGATTGTTATGATTGCCTCGTGAAGGAACAAAAGCAAATGAAAAAGAATTTGGCAGTGCTTGGTGGCCGTAGGGCCATGTTAAGTTGGCGTAGGCTATAGCTATGTTGAGAAAAAAGAGGAAGTTTGTTTAAGGTTTAAATAAAAAAAATATATGCAACCCTATGAGAGGATCAGCCTGCGGAAACGAAAGTGTGAGACTTTTGGGAGTAATTTTGAAGGACAATCATCACTATTCATCATCATTCATCCATATCTTCAATTCTCATCAACATGTTCGGTACTATTATTCAAACTTTTGATTCGGTTCTTGTTACTATGAGTGGCTAAACATCTTGTAATCACCTCCGGGTGTATGGTTTATTTGTGAAACCTTAACTCTTGTTTGATTTGGTTTATGGATTGTTTTTCATTTAGTTGAAGAATATTTGTGGTTTTTATCATTTAAGCGATTCACTTGTTTTCATTTGCTTATCTTTTTATCATTCACATTCGGTTTTTCTTGCATCGTGAGTAGTTTGATAATTTAGAGGGTAGGTGGTACTTGTGGGTTGGTAATTGAATTATACAGGTTATTATTAAAAACTTGTGTTCGGTTATCACTTGATTTGAACCGTCCAACAAAACTATGTCTATGCAGTATCCAATCATTTAAACAAGAGTAGGGTGGATCATTAACCGGAAACCTGGAGGGGATTACTTCTTTTATATTATTGTTTACAACTTCTTAGATTCATTTTCTTAAAATTTCAGAACAAATAACAAATCAAGTAGGCGTTAATTTTATTAGTTAAGTTACAAAACTATTCTTTCCACCAATTCCCTGTGGAGACAACTCAACTTCCACTTTACTACTTATTTTCATTATTTTTGACCGACCAAACGACATCGATCAAAATGGCGCCGTTGTCGGGGAATCGGTGCGCTTAGTTAGATAGTTTAGTTTTAGTTTTTATTTCTTTTCTTAAAAAAAATTATTAAAAAACCAAAAATATTTTCTTTTTCTAGTCTTGTAGTTTAAGTTTTGTTTTGTTTTGTTTTGTTTAGTTCAGTATTACGCGTGGTTTGCTTGTTTGTGTCTGTGCAGGTACTTTAGTTGCATGCATCATACACGTCATTCGGGCAAGACTTCACCACTAATTTACGATCCGGAAATTGAAAAGACAGCTAGAAAGAACAGAGCCATTCATCAAACCCGACCAACACCAAACATGAGTCATCCCAGTAACCAAGATAACCAACCTCCACCGAACCAACCTGACCCAATACCACCACAACCAAACCCATTGGGCAATATGCCTCCACGACCATTTCAAACAGCATCAACTCCAAGACAACAACAACCATTCACACAATTTAACCCAGATCCGAACGCTGGTGGTTCTAGACAATTTCAGCAAGGCCATCAAGAGCATGACGAGTGGGACGAACATTATGAAAATGATCAAGCTTTTGAGGTCCCACAACAACAACAACAACAACCCAACCAACCATTAGCCTTAAATCGACAACCACCACAAAACCGAAACCCAAGATCTAACAGTAATAGAGCAACGGATTCACTTCATGGAGATGACAGTATGCACGGTACAGCGGGCACTTTTAATGGTAGAGTTGCTGATTGGGATGGAGGAGTTGCTGATGATGGATACTACATGAATCAGGATCAGTTCGACTATGAGGAGTATGATGAGTTTGGTCCGCAATATCAGCAGCAACATCAGCGAGGGTTTAATATGAGGGGACATAATCAGGGACAGAGAGGGGTCCCTCAGAATCAACCAAGAAATCAAGTGCGAGGGAATGGGCAGCGGCAATATGTAGATGGAGTACCTCGGGTGAATTACAGACCTCCTGTAAATGGCGTTGGGAGCCATTTTATTCCAGTGGCCACCGAGCACACTTCACCCGTAGTACCACCACATCAGAACGGAAGGAGCTTTGAAGTTAGACCACAATATTTGAACCACCTTCCGAGTTTCTATGGTAAGGCAACAGAGGAACCCTATCTACACATTGCAGAGTTTGTGAGTATTTGTAACACCATTGGGGGCCATGGGTTTAGTCCGGATGAAGTGAAGTTGATGATGTTTCAGTTCACCCTCAAGGATCAAGCAAAATTGTGGTACCATTCATTGCCTGCTGGGAGCATATTCACATGGCAAGAGCTTCAACAGCAGTTCTTAGAGGAATATTATACTATGACTCGCACTACTGATGCTCGGGAGGCTATCAGAACCTTCCAACAACACTCGGGGGAACCATTTCATGAAGCCTTCACGAGGTTTAAGGAGTTGTTAAGGAAGTGTCCACATCATGATATACCTATGTGGGAACTGATTAAGTCATTCTATGATGGCTTATTACCCGAGGATGTTAGAGATTTGAATGCCAATAGTAATGGTACCTTTTTGACTAATCATGAGGATGTGGATTGGGAGTACATGGAGAGGTTGGCCGTGACATCAAAGAGACAGGCTCGTGCTAGTAGAAGAAGCCGAACAGGTGCAGCTAAGGGTGTTGATGTAGAAGCTGAAAAGAGAATAGCAAGCTTAGAGCGACAGATTGCACAGTTGACAGTTGGTAGAGGCGCAGGAAGGAGTGATGGAGCAAAGGCAGCTAATTCTTTTACAGTTTGCTCCATTTGTGATGATCTGGGACACATGGATGCTGATTGTCCTACTCAACAAGGGAAATCTGAAGAAGTAAATCAGCTTTATGGATAGCGAAAGCCATATGATATGAATTCTAATTCATATCACCCAGGTTTGCGAAACCACCCTAATTTTAGTTACAGTAATACTTCTAACCAGTTGAATCCTCCATCACAGGTACCTAATCAAAACAATCAGAGAGGATATTCAGGCCAAGGGAACTACAACAATCAAAGAAACTACCAGCAAGGATCTGGAAGCAATCAAGGGAGTTCTCAAGGCAACTGGAGAAGTCAAGGCAATCAACAGGGTGGATCTTCGGGGCAGGATGTATCAGTGAAGGATATGTTGACTGAGTTTATGAAGTCAACAGGAGAATTCATGAAGTCAACGGGCGATTTCATGAAGGAGATCAGAAAGGACAACGAAATTAGAGACAAGGAGTACAAGGCCCTTTCGAAGCAAGTCGGCCAGATTGCAGAAGAGTTGTCCACTATGCGTCAAGATCCGGGTAAGCTACCGAGCACCAACACAGTGAATCCTGCACACCAGTCATCCAGCTCGAGACATGGCAAGAATGCAGAGATTAATCAGGTAAGTATTCTTCGCTCAGGTAAGATTTATGACAATAAGGTAGGGTCTCCACTACCATTTGTAGAGGGGGTGGTGGAGGATGTCAGTGATGATGATGATGATGAGGGGGAATCTGTGAAAACATCTGTTAGCCCTAAAAAGACTAAGAAAGTAACTTTTTCTGAATCACCAAATAGGGTATTAGAGAATGACAATGAAGCTAAGGAAAAAGGTGTGGAAGGTAATACCATCCCGTTTCCTGAAGCTTTGGTACCACCAGAAACAAAGGTAAAAAGAAGGAGCCCACAACAGAAGGAAATGTGGGAAATTTTTAAGCAGGTAAAGATTAACATACCTTTGTTGGATGCTATTAAACAGATTCCCGCTTATGCTAAGTATTTGAAGGAGTTGTGTACTCAAAAACGGCAGAATAAAGTTCCAAAGAAAATTGATTTTTCAGAAAGTGTCAGTGCCGTTTTGTCGGGTATACTTCCTCCTAAGCTCAGGGATCCAGGAACTCCTTTGATACCCATTCAAGTGGGTGAATGTAGGATAGACCGAGCTTTACTGGATTTCGGAGCTAGTGTTAGCATCTTACCGGGGAGTTTGAGTTTATACGACCAGTATGATTTTGGGCCTTTACAGAAAGCCGACACTACTGTGGTGTTGGCCGATTTGACTTTGAAACTTCCCCGGGGGATAGTATATGATGTCATTGTCAAAATTGAGGACTTTTACTACCCAGTTGATTTTCTAGTGTTGGATTATGTCTCTTCAAATACAACTAAACAACCTAATGTGATACTTGGTAGACCGTTTTTAGCAACTGCAAATGCTTTAATTGATTGTAGAAACGGGACAGTTGACATGGCATTCGGGAATAGGAAAGTTCGTTTAAGCGTTTTTCCCCATACATCTAACTCTCTGGTCAGTGATGAATGCTTTATGGCAGACATTATTGACACGTGTCACCCCCATGTCAATGAGGAGGACGCAACAGAGACGTGTTTTGTTTGTGACAAGAAGGATGCTGAATACAGGGAGGTTCTGAAAGAGATGGAGGATGAGTTGGAGGTGATGGCAGTCAGACACATCAGGTGGAAAGCCTACCAGAGCACATTGACACACAGTTGAAGCCATCATTGGAATCACCTCCACAGCTGGAACTGAAAGAATTACCAAAGCATTTAAAATATGCTTTTGTAGGTGAGAATAAAACTCTTCCTGTTATTATTGCTTCTAATTTGTCTGATGTACAGGAAAAAGCATTGATGGAAGTGTTGGTGGAGCATAAAGCGGCGATTGGATGGACCATTGCAGACTTGAAGGGAATTAGTCCATCCATTGTGATGCACAGGATTATTACTGAAGAAGGTGCAAAGCCAGCTAGGGATGCTCAGAGAAGGTTGAACCCGAATATGCGGTAAGTGGTGAAAAAGGAGGTCTTAAAGTGGCTTGATGCAGGTATTGTCTACCCAATTTCAGATAGTGAGTGGGTGAGTCCGACACAGACAGTGCCCAAGAAAGCAGGTATACAGATTGTTACAGGTGAGGATGGTGAGCAAATTGCTACCCGGCCCGTGACCGGGTGGCGTATTTGCATTGATTACCGGAAGTTGAACTCTGCGACTTCCAAAGATCACTTTCCATTACCTTTTGTTGATCAAATAGTTGAGAAACTCGCAGGTCAGAAATTTTACTGCTTTCTAGATGGATATTCAGGATATAACCAGATTGCCATACATCCTGAGGATCAACAGAAGACTACGTTTACATGTCCATATGGTACCTTCGCATTCAGGCGAATGCCATTTGGCCTCTGTAATGCCCCGGCCACCTTTCAAAGGTGCATGATGAGTATCTTCTCAGATATGGTCGGGGACTCTCTAGAGATCTTCATGGATGACTTTTCCATTTTTGGCACATCTTTTGAGTCATGTTTAACACAACTAACAAAAGTTTTGAAAAGATGTGTCGAAACAAATCTGGTTTTAAGTTGGGAAAAGAGCCATTTTATGGTTCAGGAAGGGATTGTGTTGGGACACGTAATCTCAAGTAGGGGAATTGAGGTGGACCATGCTAAAATTCAAGTTATTTCAACTTTACCTCCACCTACAAATGTCAAAGGCGTTCGTTCCTTTCTTGGACACGCTGGGTTTTATAGACGGTTCATAAAAGGATTTTCTGTTATTACTAAACCGCTATGTAACCTTCTGTTGAAAGATGTCCCGTTTGTTTTTAATGAAGAATGTATGAAAGCTTTTACCACTCTAAAACAAAAACTAATGGAAGCTCCTGTTTTACAATCACCAGACTGGTCCACCCCTTTTGAGATAATGTGTGATGCTAGTGACTATGCAGTTGGGGCGGTTTTGGGACAACGGGTAGATAAAAAGCCTGTGGCTATTTATTATGCAAGCAAAACTCTTTCTAATGCTCAATTAAATTATACCACTACTGAGAAAGAGTTGCTTGCAGTTGTGTATGCATTGGATAAGTTTAGATCTTATTTATGGGGTAGCATAGTTATTGTTTATTCTGACCACAGTGCTGTCAGGTACCTCATGGAAAAGAAGGATGCTAAGCCAAGGTTGATTCGTTGGATACTACTGTTGCAGGAATTCGACCTTGAGATTCGAGACAAGAAGGGGAGTGAGAACGTGGTAGCCGCCCACTTGTCACGGGTGGTGCATGAGACACAAGCACCGGAAATAGAAATCAATGACACATTCCCAGATGAGCAATTATTATCTATTTCCACTAAACCATGGTTTGCTGATTTTGCTAATTATGCAGTTACAGGAACCACTCCAGAGCACTGGTCAAAGAGGAAGAAGCAGCATTTTCTTTCTCAAGCAAAGTATTACATATGGGATGACCCATACCTCTTCAAAGTTGGACCAGACCAGCTCATCCGACGATGTGTACCGGATGATGAAGTTCAATGTGTGTTGAGCATGGTGCACACATCAGCGTGTGGTGGCCATTTCAGTGGTCAAAAGACGGGCCACAAAGTTCTTTCATGCGGCCTATATTGGCCTACCATTTTTAAAGATGCTTTTGAGTTCGCTAAAAATTGCTTAAGATGTCAACAGATGGGTAGCATCTCAAAACGGAACGAGATGCCCAAGCAGCCGATTCTAGTTGTCGACATCTTTGATGTTTGGGGAATCGACTTTATGGGCCCGTTCCCAAATTCATTCGGTAACTTGTACATCTTAGTGGCAGTGGATTACGTGTCCAAATGGATCGAAGCCATTGCCACCAAGACGAATGATCATAAAGTGGTGTGCAAGTTTGTCCAAAGTAACATCTTTACTCGCTTTGGAATCCCTCGTGTGATCATTAGTGATGGGGGGTCCCACTTTAAAAATTTTTACTTTGGCAAGCTACTTAAAAATTATGGTGTAGACCACCGTATCGTGACACCGTATCACCCACAAACGAGTGGGCAAGTAGAGGTGTCCAATAGGCAGATTAAGGAAATTTTACAGAAAACTGTGCGACCCGACCGCAAGGATTGATCCACTAAACTGGATGATGCCTTGTGGGCGTATCGCACTGCCTACAAAACGCCTATTGGAACCACACCTTATCGGTTGGTCTACGGGAAGGGGTGTCATTTGCCTGTTGAACTTACTCATCGTGCTTTATGGGCTGTTAAACGGGTTAACATGGACTATGATGCTGCAGGAAAGGCAAGGAAGTTGGCATTGGGAGAGCTGGAAGAGTTGAGGAACGAGGCATATGAGAGTGCAGCAGCATATAAAGACAAAGTCAAGAAGGTGCATGATGCCAAGATCCGGTTGAAAAACATCGAGGTGGGTCATAGAGTTTGGTTATACAATTCTAGATTGAAATTATTTCCAGGTAAGCTGAGGAGTAAATGGACTGGACCATATCTGGTCACACGTGTGGGGAACTATGGAGATGTGGAGATTGAAGACTTCGATGATCATTTGAGGCAAGTGGTGAATGGCCACCGATTAAAACCTTATATCGAGCCAAATGACATCAATGGACTTGACAAACAGTCGGAGAGCTTCGCTTTAAGCACTCTGACTTATGATTCAGAATGAGTGGCTGAGGTACAAGTCTGGCTGAAGACTAATAAACTTAGCGCTACCGGGAGGCAGCCCGGAATTTGTGTAAATATTTTTGTTTTTTTTATGTATATATTTCGTTTTAACCATTTGCAAGTTGTTGAAGCACGTCCGGTGTCTCACACAAGTGTGGGGAAGGTTGACCCGCTCAGGTACGTCTTTAAACTAGACTGAAAGTTGGGGACAACTTTAGAATTTTAAAAGGGGTGGTGGTAAGAATTAAATATTTTTGCAAGGGGATTAATGTTTTTCATTAAAAAAAATAGAAAAAAAATGATGAAGGTAAGCTTGTCGTGAAAAGAAAAAATAAAAAAACATAAATAACAATAATAATAATAATAAAGTAATAATAATAATAAGAGATAAGTATGTAAAAAAAAGAAAAAAGAAAAAAAAAAAAAAAAAGAAAGACATGACATGACAGACGTAAAGTCAGCATGTAGATAAATGAAACAAGCTAGCCAATATGTAAAGACAAAAGTTAATAAAGGGAAGGGGCAATCAACATACACCACTACTTTGCTTGGCAGAAATTGACAGACGTAAGGCCAACATGTTGACCGTACCTTACGCAAGTAACCAACCAAAATAATCAGCCCTTTGACCAGAGCTTGACACCCGTAACCCCTCCCCCAACCTTAGTAGCTTACGCCTAGCACCCCTCCAAACCCACTTGAACCGGGTCAGAATTGAACCGGACCTTTTCCCTCTCTTGAACCGGGTTATCCTTTCTAAAACCTATCAAAACCCTAAACTTAACCATCTTTCACCCATATTATTATCTTCTTCAACCATTCTTCTCAAGAACACCATAACCCACCTAAATCTCTAACTTCTTCAAATCTTCACCAAATCACACAAATTTATAGTCCATCTTGCTTATTTTTTCGAGAGGAACAAAACCCTACCATTTGTTTTTCGTGATTTCGCCGCGTTTGGAAGCATTCTGCTCGAGCTTGAAGAACCCTAATTTTTCAAATTGGGGCTTTTCAATTTTAAAGCTTATTTGGTGTAATTGAAGCTTAATACAACCCATATAAACATCAAAGGTACGTTCTCTACCTTTCTTTAGGTAGAATATTGCCTGTAAGTGGATGTATGCATGACCATTGTTTAGATATTAAGCTTTTATATATGAATGCGGATTGATATAAACTCTAGCATGTTGTTGGATATGAGATGTGATGAAAAAAAAAAGTTTCAATTTTGTTATGCTAGACAATGTTGTTTGGTAGGGATATGGCTATTATGTGACATGTAGGGCTTGTTGAACATCACATGTATTCAGAATAATGTTCATATTAAGGTTGTTGGTTATTGGAACTTGGTAACTTAGATAAGTTTTAAATTCTTGTTCAATAATTAATAAAGACGCCTTTTGAAATAGTTCAACAAGCCCGGTAGCCATAGCAACACATAAGTGTGGGAAGGATTGTTAGAAATCCACACTTAGTAATTGAATGAGATGGGACTAACTTGCTCTGTTTATGTGGTTATGTTTGTGCAAGATGACGAAGTCAAAGTCATATGGTAGCAAGGATAAGGGGAAGGCACCCGAGTCTTCTTCCAATCCTCAACCAAGCGCTGCCAAGAAAAGAAAAACCACAGGTCAAAGCCTAGTCATTTATGAGGAGGGTAGAGTGGAAGGTCAAGAAGAACAAGGAATTGCTGAGCAAACCATAAGAAAGCATGGGGATATACCGTACAAGGTCGAATGGTCGAAGGGTCCACTTTGGAAAAGACCCCAAGCTTATCAACCAGAGCTATTCATGGCAAAGATGGGGGCACGTAACATTATCCTAGATAACATGTGCTTTGAGAAGGAGGTGCTTGAAGATGACTTTAATGCCATGGGGTTCACAAAGAAATTTAGAAACTTGGGTTGGGAGGCGCTGGTGGATTTCAAGGGGAATGCAACGGGAAGGGTTTATGTCGATAGTATTATGGCATGGCTAAGCACATTAGAGCGGGAAGAAGGGTCCAACCCCCCAAGGACAGTCAAACTCACGGGACGGGTTGGGGATAAAACTGCTGTGCTCTCGATTACTACACTGAAACAGCTAGCCAAGTTTGATTCAAAAGGGTTAGCTTTTTACGATTATGTGGGTGAGCGCGATTATTGGAAGCATCCTCATGCATTGGGGGATGAAGACACAATGAGAGCAGCAATATTTCAACCAGGTACGGGTTCTTCGATGAAGAGGGATGACTTGAAGCCGATAGTCAGGGTGTTACTGAAGTTCGTGCTCACGAATATAGCACCCAGAAGAGGTGATATGGTGAATATGAGAATTTGGGAAGTGCCACTTCTGTATGCGATCATGACTGGGGAGTTGCCTTTCTCCTTTTGCCATTTGGTTATTATGCATGTGTGGAAGGGGAGGAATCTCAAACTACAAAAGATGACACCACATGCGAGGTTGTTGAGTGCTTTGTTGGAGAAGCAAGGGGCCATATTGGAGGATGAAGCGCCCTACGAAAAAAAACATATTATCTTCTCTTTTTCTAACCTGGCGTCGGCAGTTGAAAAATGGAAGTACAAAAGAACCAAATTGTGGCACAAGCTGGATATGGGCAACGGGAACAAAGTAAAGGTGCTACAATGGGGAAAGGAAGCACCAACAGGAGGAGAAATGGATGACGAGGACTCCAGTGATGAGGAGTTGGTCCGAAGGCAGGTAGAAGAGGGGGCAAGACAGCCGGTTGAACTGAATCAACCGCAAACTGGGGCGGCCGAACATTCATGGGGTGTTTTTGATGATGATATGCAGGTGTACGTGGTGAGTATGAGACCGCCACAGTATGATTCGTGGGATTCGTTTCAGCAGAGCCTCTATGATCAGAACTCCAGGATGGAAGAAACCCGCAGGAGGCAACATGAGCAGCTGATGAGAGCTGAACAGGTTCGTCACATCGAAGCGCAAATGGAATTAAACATGCGAGCATTTGATGAAAATCAATATAGGAGGCACTTGGATCTTTGTGCTGGGGTTCCTTACGTGGAGAATCCACCTTTCGTGGATTACAGCACTATGCCACCACTTGGGCCAGGTGTGCCGAGGCCTCCATCGCCTCAGGTTCACGGGTCGATGTGGCTGCCACGGGAGTATACCGCTCCCCATTTTCAGAGCTCTTACCCATATCGGCCACCACCCTATCAGTACCCGTCCCAGCAGCAGCAGCCGCCTCAATCATCAGCATCATCATCATCACAGCAGCGTCAGGACCAAGGCTTGGGCAGTATTTTTCACATGACAGAATTGTAGCAGCTTTTGGGGGGATTTTATGGTGGACCACCTGGCCCATCTTACAGATGAGCACCCTCCTCTTAATCAGGTCATGTGTCGTTCCTCGCCTTGTATATTTTTGTACATTTCCAGTTATTTCTTTGTTTTTCCGTTTTTAGTATGTTTTGTTTGATTGTTTTGGGGATGTTAGTCCACCTGGGTTGGTAACATTGAAACTTGAGCATGTTGAGTGAGAGAGGTTTTGAAAAGCATGAAACATCATACATTGGGGACAATGTATCCCAAGTGTGGGGATGGGAGATCCGAGGGAAGTAAGGCGAAGTTACTTACCGTAGCAAGAAAAATGTGAAATTTTGGAAATTTTTGAAAATTTTTAATGAAAAATAAATTCTTGCAAAATTTGTCCCTTTTTCTGCTTAATCAGACACAAAAGCCAAATTTTCAATCACTAAAGAGTCTTTTGCCAAACATGAAAGTACGAGATCCCGAATCATGGTTGTCCCTTTAAGTTTCATGAGAGTGTTTCTGGTGAGCGTTTTTAGAGGAAATGAAAAGAGATGCCTAACTAGAAGTAACATGCTTATAGGACTTGCATATGCTACATGTCGGCAGCCCATTTCCCTACATTGTGTGTCACACCCTCAAAATCCACTTGCGGAGTTTTACCGCGAGGCGCATGACAAACCAGGATCCAAACCAACGATCACAATAAACAAGTCTAAATGAATATAAATGCAATTTCAAAACATAGTTTAAAATCCCCGTTTACAGCGGAAGCTTATTCAAAACAATTATTCAATAATAAACCAATGTTCAACGTTTGTAAAATCATGCAACTCTAGCTAGACGCCGTGCAGACGCGTGCGCCCTAGATCCACTGTGCTACCTTAGCGACCTGAGAAAACATGTAAAAGTTTACGTCAGCACAAAAATGCTGGTGAGTTTACAGGTTTTGTATCCAAGTACCAAGTCCACCTGTCCATACTATAACAAATCGAAAACCGGTATACGCTAGCTAGGCGTACGTTTTGTTACTACCACGATTGGAAAACCATTACTAACTCGAATACCGGATGTTGTGCCCGAAAAGTACCAGTTGTTCCTGTTGTTCCTGTTTGAGACAATATGCACTCGCCCGGCCCTCCAAGCCGACGAGCGGGGTTGGTCACTCCCAATAGCGCTATTCACATTTCCCCGTTGTGCAAACCCGCACATTCATGGTTCCCCCCGGGACTTCCAAAGATCGTGTAGTACACAATAGAAACCCATAGTATGACAGTAGTTACCAAATAATAGTTTTAACACATGTTTTCTCCCCCGAAAGTATGAAACCAGTTTAAAAGAGGGGCCGTAAACTCACCTTAGGTTGCGTTACTCCTTAACCCGAGTAAACTCAGCTGCTATGCTAGTCCCGTAAAGCGGCGACCTAACATATGACAGTTACAAGTACTTAGACTAATAACCCGCAGGTTAATTAGTCCCTAGATGTCCAGACCATAACCAAGTTCGTTTGAAAACACCGTGACTGTTTAACTGACCCAAAGTACAAGACTCGACATCCCATTGGTGACCCGAGACTCCCCGTGTTATGTTTACGCTCTTAAACAGACAATTATGCAATCACACTTAACATGCGTTAACGCACAACAAGTTATAGCACATAGTTCACGTATCACCGAATTACATCCAAACATATGTTACCAAGTTATCATATATGTTACGAGGTTCCTAGCATGTTACTACATGTCAAATCGGGTCTCGGAATGCTAATTTACACTTACAGCAACAGTACACGCGATTAGGAAACGTAAACTAGCATTTAGGACTGATTGCATATACAAACTAGCAATTAGGGCTAATTGCATGTAAAAACTAGCAATTAGGGCTAATCGCCCCTAAGGTCACACGAGTAGGCTTCTACTCGCATGAGTTATAGGCGATTAGCACCCTACTCGCCTATAACATAGGCGATTAGGAATGCTACTCGCCTGTAACCTTGCTGTTCCGGTTTTTCGCGCGTTTAACGCTCCAAATCAGATCCAGAACGTGTGTAACTACCCAATATCATCCCAAACACTATTCTAAACATGTTTCAACAGAAACCCTTCGTTTTGCCTCGTATTATCAGCCCTGCATGCAAATCACGTAATCCAAACACCATTCACATAGCATGCAATCATCACTAACATGCATAACAACAACCCTAATAATCAATTACTCAGATATTATCATCATAATATTATTAGTATTCTGAATTAATCCTAATGACATGTTAATCTATCATCATGAATCATAAAAACCTTAGCTTTCTAATCATAAACACCCATAACACATGTATACTAGTTAGAATCCGATTAACAACCCTTATTAATGATTTTCAGAAAACTTTTCGTTTATGAACAGGTCTGGACCATTAGGGATTGATTAAAAACGTTTATAAAGATTCATGGATGGAAACCAAACCTTAGAATTGTGAAAGAATGAAGGATTATGCTTGAATCCTTGTGTTTTGATCAAAAATCGCGTTCCAAAGGTTGTGTGTGTGTTGGGGCAGGTTATGGGACGACTAGGGTTTGTATAATGAAGTTTATGAGGTCAAGTATGGTATTTATAGTCGTTTTTAGTCGTCCATCACGTAACTAGCGATTATGCAGCCATTACACGCGATTAGGAATCCTAATCGCATGATTGTTCAGGCAATTGGGGCCTACTCGCCCCCTAGGGCACACGAGTAGCCCCTACTCGCCCCTATGTTTGCCTACTCGCCTCCCTTATAGGCGATTAGGCCTTCCTAATCGCCTATAGGGGCTGGTTTCGTGTGTTTTGCGCGTTAAACCCCGTTTTAACATATGTTAACACATATTCACGTACCGACAAGTTACATAATGATTGTAAACACATAACACAAGTAAATACACATGTTCACACTCGTTCACCAATTCCCGGGACTCGAGACTCGTATGTTCCGTATGCCCTGACGATCCTACAAATCGTCACCGTTTGTACACTTGGTTAAGGACCGACATCTAATGAACCTCTAGACCAACATCCAATGACCCTCTAGACTAAACCGATGGTTCCCGAACCATAACCCGACTTAACTAACCCAGTTAAGTACAATATACGCGTGACTCGCTAAGGTAGACTTTCATCTAGACAACGTTGTTAACCAGAATTTGCCGGGTGTCACATCATCCCCACGTTAAAAGAATTTTCGTCCCGAAAATTGCCAAGTACCAAAAGAACAAAAGAAATAACGAAGGAAATAAACAAAAGATAGGAACCAAAAGAGAGATTTACCCGAATTGTCACATCATCCCCACGTTAAAAAGGAATCTCGCCCCGAGATTCATTCAGCTGCAGAAGAGACATGTCTCGACTCGAACGCTTCCTTAGGAAAAAGATGAGGATACTTAGACTTCATCTGATCCTCCCGTTCCCACGTATACTCTGGTCCCCGGTTCGAGTTCCACTGAACCTTAACGATACGAATCTTGCTGTGACGTAGGCTACGAATCTTGTAATCCAGAATCTCCACAGGTTCTTCCACAATCCGAAGACGATCATCAACCTTGATCTCTTCTAGTGGAACGATGAGAGACTCGTCAGCCAGACACTTCTTCAAGTTTGACACGTGGAAGACGTTATGTACGTTACCGAGCTCCGTCGGTAAATCAAGACGATATGCCACTGGTCCAATCCGTTCCAGGATCGTAAATGGGCCGACATACCGCGGATTGAGTTTGCCACGCTTCCCAAAGCGTATGACGCCCTTCCACGGTGAGAATTTTAGAAGTACTTTGTCATTGACTTGGAATTCCAATGGTTTGCGACGCTGATCGGCATAGCTCTTTTGCCGGTCCCGTGCCGCTGCCAACCGGTTACGAATCTGTACGATCTTTTCCGAAGTTTCGTACACTAGTTCAGGCCCAGTGAGTTGACTCTCACCCACTTCAGCCCAACAAAGAGGAGAACGGCATTTCCGTCCGTACAGTGCTTCGAACGGAGCCGCCTTGATGCTCGTGTGATAACTGTTATTGTACGAGAATTCTACTAACGGTAGATGAGCTTCCCAACCCTTGCCAAAATGGATCACACATGCCCGCAGCATGTCTTCTAAAGTTTGAATCGTACGCTCACTCTGACCGTCAGTTTGTGGGTGATAAGCCGTACTCATGTCTAGTTGGGTACCCAAAGCCTTGTGCAAAGACTTCCAGAAGTGAGAAGTAAAATGGGAGTCACGATCCGAGATAATAGATACTGGCACCCCGTGTTTAGAAACAACTTCTTTCAAGTAAAGACGAGCCAAACGATCCATGGTGTCGGTCTCCTTAATAGCAAGAAAATGAGCTGATTTCGTCAACCGATCGACAATCACCCATATCTTGTCATTCCCGCTTGGTGATTTAGGAAGTTGTGTGACAAAATCCATAGTAATCAGTTCCCATTTCCATTCCGGAATTTCAGGTTGTTGCAAGAGACCCGACGGTTTCTGGTATTCCACCTTGACCTTAGCACAGGTCAAGCATTTGCTCACGTATGAGGCTATATCCGACCTCATGTTTGGCCACCAGTAAAGCACCTTCAGATCTTGGTACATCTTATCCGAACCAGGATGAATAGAATACCGGGACTTATGAGCTTCATCCAGGACAAGCTCCCGTAGTCCCCCGAATAAAGGAACCCATATACGTTCCGCGAAATAATGCAGGCCATCAGGCCTTCGCTCTAGGTGCTTGTCGGCACCGTGCATAGTTTCAGCTTTAAGGTTTTCCTCCTTCAAAGCTTCCAACTGAGCAGAACGGAGTTGATCAGGTAAAGATGAATGAATGGTGAGCTGCAACGCCCGAACGCGACGAGGTTTAGTAGATTCCTTCCTGCTCAAGGCGTCTGCTACAACATTCGCCTTGCCAGGATGGTACTTAATAGCACAATCATAGTCGTTCAGAAGTTCAATCCAACGACGCTGCCGTATGTTCAAATGTTGTTGGTCGAAAATATGTTGGAGACTCTTGTGATCGGTGTAGATGGTGCATTTGGTACCGTACAAGTAATGTCTCCAAATTTTCAACGCGAAAACCACTGCACCCAACTCCAAGTCATGAGTTGTGTAGTTCTTCTCGTGCACCTTGAGTTGACGAGAAGCATACGCGATTACCTTCTCGCGTTGCATCAACACACAACCGAGACCATGAATAGAAGCATCACAGTAAACAACGAAATCATCAGGGCCTTCAGGTAAAGACAAAATAGGAGCAGAACACAGTTTAGACTTTAGTTCCTCAAACGCTGACTCTTGTGGTTCACCCCAGTCGAATTTCCTATCCTTCTGAGTGAGAGTGGTGAGGGGTTGAGCAATCTTCGAGAACCCCTGAATGAAACGACGATAGTAGCCCGCAAGGCCTAGGAATTGCCGCACCTCAGTTGGCGTCTTTGGTGCTCCCCAGTCCTTGATCGCTTCGATCTTAGCTAGATCGACATGAATCCCTAGTTCATTAACCACATGTCCTAGGAATTGAACTTCGCGTAACCAAAAGTCACACTTTGAGAACTTGGCGTAAAGTTGTTCTCGTCGCAAGAGTTCCAAAACTAACCGCAGATGTTCCTCGTGTTCGGTCTTGTTCTTAGAGTAGATCAGAATGTCATCAATGAATACAATGACGAACTTGTCAAGATATGGTTTACAGACGCGGTTCATCAAGTCCATGAAAACCGCCGGTGCGTTCGTGAGACCGAAAGGCATGACCAAGAATTCGAAATGGCCATAACGTGTTCGAAAGGCAGTCTTGGCAACGTCAGCCTCCCTGACGCGCAGCTGGTGATAACCGGACCTCAAGTCGATCTTGGAATAATAACTAGAACCCTGAAGCTGGTCGAATAGATCATCAATACGTGGAAGAGGATAACGGTTCTTGACGGTCAATTTGTTCAGCTCTCTGTAATCTACACACAATCGGAAACTTCCATCCTTCTTCTTAACAAATAGAATCGGGGCTCCCCAAGGGGAAGAACTTGGTCTGATGAAACCCTTGTCCAAGAGTTCCTGTAACTGACTAGACAATTCCTGCATCTCGGGAAGTGCAAGACGATAGGGGGCCCGAGCAATAGGAGCAGCCCCTGGTACAAGATCAATACCGAACTCGACTTGACGATGAGGAGGAAGACCAGATAAATCATCGGGAAAAACATCAGGAAAGTCGCGTACAACTGGAATATCGTCGATCTTCTCCTCATCACCAGAGGAAACAGATAAAAGCGCCAAAACGGCTGGATAACCCTTTCGAAGACACTTAAGGGCTTTCATGCTAGAGATGATGTTTAGCGGAACACCACCCTTGATACCGTACACAGAAAGGAATTCTCCATCAGGGAGAGGAATCCGAATAACCTTATCGTAACAGACAATCTCCGCGCGATACAAAGATAACCAATCCATTCCTACCACAACGTCAAAACTACCCAATGGTACCGGCATAAGGTCGATGGGGAACGATAAACCCGACAACTCTAATTGACACTCCCGAAGGATACTAGTAGCTTCAATCGTTTTCCCGTCAGCCAACTCAATAATATACTTGGTCTCTAATGGTACGGGTACTACATCTAGCAGTCGACTAACATCCATGGATACAAAACTCTTGTCGGCACCAGAATCAAATAACACACTAACAGAATGATTATTGAGAAGAAACGTACCGGTGACTGTGTCAGGGTCCTGCCTAGCCTCAGCGGCTCCAATGACGAAGGCACGTGCATTTCTACCGCCGCCCCCGTTGTTCCCATTACCGTTGTTTCCACCCTGCTTCAATTTTGGGCAATCCTTCTTGTAATGCCCAGTGTCACCACAGTTGTAGCATCCTTGTCTTCCTGTAGTCCCTTGAGTAGTCGGAGCTGAGCTGTTAGTCGGAGCCTGAGTCGATGGAAGTGTAACCCGACAATCTTTAGCATAATGCCCTGTTCGCTGGCAGCGGTGACAACGGTTACTGTCGCAGTTCCCTTGATGATGGCGTCCACACTTGTTGCATTTGGGCAGTTTCCCCGCATAACCACCCTGCTTGTTACCCGAAGAAGAAGAAGAACCCCCATTATCAAACCTCTTACCCTGCTGTGCTGGCCCAGATCCCTTCCCGTCATTTTCCCACTTGCGCTTGTTGTTCTCTGGGGCCTTAACAGTTGAACCCTTCGCAGGCAAAATACCCTCATTCACTTTTAAGTTGGTCATCCTATGGGCCGATCGAACCACCTCTGCGTATGTAGGATGATTTCCCGCAGCCACTAATCCTGCAATTTCCGGTACTAACCCCGAGACATAGTGTTCAATCCTACGGTATTCTGGCACATGCAGATCGGTACACAGCACCGCCAACTCATTCCGCCTCACAGTATACTTCTCAATTTCCGACCCAGTCATCTTGAGGTTCCACACCTCATGCTCCAGCTTCTGCACCTCTTCCCTCGGACAATACTCACGCTTCAGCAACTACACAAAATTCTCCCATGGCATAGCATATGCCTCCCCAATACCCATATTCTGGGTGATGCCATTCCACCAAGTCAATGCCACATCCTGGAATAACGCAGCAGCATACTTAACCCGATCTTCTGGGAGACAGTTACACATCAGAAATACTGACTCCACTTTCTCCAACCACCTAAGCAAGCTCACCGCACCCTCAGTGCCAGAGAATTCCTGGGGTTTACAGTCCCGGAACATCTTGTAGGTGCACATGGGTGGGGGTGGGTCAACAGGACCACCTGAAATGAAACGTATGAGAAACCACGAAGAATGTAAGCAAGGTTCACCAATGAGGCAAAGAAA
Source organism: Ambrosia x helenae (assembly GCA_030844895.1). NCBI lineage: Eukaryota > Viridiplantae > Streptophyta > Magnoliopsida > Asterales > Asteraceae > Ambrosia > Ambrosia x helenae. Next base: position 63,567 of record JAUTDX010000276.1, on the reverse strand, counting down.
ATGGATAAATCAACTTACCACCACCGTTGTGCCCTAACTGAAAGGCAGCTTGGAGCAAGTTGTTCAGATCAGCCTGCGATAGGTTAATACCTCCACCACGACCACCAGCACCACCGCGACCACCACCACGTCCACCATTGCGACCACCTCCACGTCCTCCTCGTACTCCAGACATGATTCTGGCAGAAAGAACGAGAAAATTTAGTTTCGCAGTTAAAGATAACGACTAACGTTCACAAGATCAAAGCTAGATCCAATCCAGGACTATCCCTTCAAACCCAGAGTTCACCAGGGCTTCCATGCATTTCGGTTTATGATTTTGTGTGCACCCAAAATGATAAACCGCTCTACATGGTCCTCCAAGTGTTCTCCTAGTTCAAAGTTCAAATCACCGAACATAGACTCTTAACTACACACCGTAATACTACGGTAGTTTATGGCAAGTGTTTCTATTGAAGTACGAAAGTGAGATGTCCGAGCCTTGGACAAATCTCAAGAGCACACGAGTTACTCCAATAGACTACACTGCCTAGAAAACAAGTAACCCAACCTAAGATAGAACAGATGATGTAACGTAGAAAGACCAACGATTTAGAGACACCCGACAAGACCATACGTCAACCACTATAACGTTTAGTACCATGTGATCGTCTAGTGTGTGCGACTCGGCTATAGACTAGACTCTACATGCAGTCCTAGTTCACTATAACCATTGGCTCTGATACCAATCTGTCACACCCTCAAAATCCACTTGCGGAGTTTTACCGCGAGGCGCATGACAAACCAGGATCCAAACCAACGATCACAATAAACAAGTCTAAATGAATATAAATGCAATTTCAAAACATAGTTTAAAATCCCCGTTTACAGCGGAAGCTTATTCAAAACAATTATTCAATAATAAACCAATGTTCAACGTTTGTAAAATCATGCAACTCTAGCTAGACGCCGTGCAGACGCGTGCGCCCTAGATCCACTGTGCTACCTTAGCGACCTGAGAAAACATGTAAAAGTTTACGTCAGCACAAAAATGCTGGTGAGTTTACAGGTTTTGTATCCAAGTACCAAGTCCACCTGTCCATACTATAACAAATCGAAAACCGGTATACGCTAGCTAGGCGTACGTTTTGTTACTACCACGATTGGAAAACCATTACTAACTCGAATACCAAATGTTGTGCCCGAAAAGTACCAGTTGTTCCTGTTGTTCCTGTTTGAGACAATATGCACTCGCCCGACCCTCCAAGCCGAAGAGCGGGGTTGGTCACTCCCAATAGCGCTATTCACATTTCCCCGTTGTGCAAACCCGCACATTCATGGTTCCCCCTGGGACTTCCAAAGATCGTGTAGTACACAATAGAAACCCATAGTATGACAGTAGTTACCAAATAATAGTTTTAACACATGTTTTCTCCCCCGAAAGTATGAAACCAGTTTAAAAGAGGGGCCGTAAACTCACCTTAGGTTGCGTTACTCCTTAACCCGAGTAAACTCAGCTGCTATGCTAGTCCCGTAAAGCGGCGACCTAACATATGACAGTTACAAGTACTTAGACTAATAACCCGCAGGTTAATTAGTCCCTAGATGTCCAGACCATAACCAAGTTCGTTTGAAAACACCGTGACTGTTTAACTGACCCAAAGTACAAGACTCGACATCCCATTGGTGACCCGAGACTCCCCGTGTTATGTTTACGCTCTTAAACAGACAATTATGCAATCACACTTAACATGCGTTAACGCACAACAAGTTATAGCACATAGTTCACGTATCACCGAATTACATCCAAACATATGTTACCAAGTTATCATATATGTTATGAGGTTCCTAGCATGTTACTACATGTCAAATCGGGTCTCGGAATGCTAATTTACACTTACAGCAGCAGTACACGCGATTAGGAAACGTAAACTAGCATTTAGGACTGATTGCATATACAAACTAGCAATTAGGGCTAATTGCATGTAAAAACTAGCAATTAGGGCTAATCGCCCCTAAGGTCACACGAGTAGGCTTCTACTCGCATGAGTTATAGGCGATTAGCACCCTACTCGCCTATAACATAGGCGATTAGGAATGCTACTCGCCTGTAACCTTGCTGTTCCGGTTTTTCGCGCGTTTAACGCTCCAAATCAGATCCAGAACATGTGTAACTACCCAATATCATCCCAAACACTATTCTAAACATGTTTCAACAGAAACCCTTCGTTTTGCCTCGTATTATCAGCCCTGCATGCAAATCACGTAATCCAAACACCATTCACATAGCATGCAATCATCACTAACATGCATAACAACAACCCTAATAATCAATTACTCAGATATTATCATCATAATATTATTAGTATTCTGAATTAATCCTAATGACATGTTAATCTATCATCATGAATCATAAAAACCTTAGCTTTCTAATCATAAACACCCATAACACATGTATACTAGTTAGAATCCGATTAACAACCCTTATTAATGATTTTCAGAAAACTTTTCGTTTATGAACAGGTCTGGACCATTAGGGATTGATTAAAAACGTTTATAAAGATTCATGGATGGAAACCAAACCTTAGAATTGTGAAAGAATGAAGGATTATGCTTGAATCCTTGTGTTTTGATCAAAAATCGCGTTCCAGAGGTTGTGTGTGTGTTGGGGCAGGTTATGGGACGACTAGGGTTTGTATAATGAAGTTTATGAGGTCAAGTATGGTATTTATAGTCGTTTTTAGTCGTCCAGCACGTAACTAGCGATTATGCAGCCATTACACGCGATTAGGAATCCTAATCGCATGATTGTTCAGGCAATTGGGGCCTACTCGCCCCCTAGGGCACACGAGTAGCCCCTACTCGCCCCTATGTTTGCCTACTCGCCTCCCTTATAGGCGATTAGGCCTTCCTAATCGCCTATAGGGGCTGGTTTCGTGTGTTTTGCGCGTTAAACCCCGTTTTAACATATGTTAACACATATTCACGTACCGACAAGTCACATAATTATTGTAAACACATAACACAAGTAAATACACATGTTCACACTCGTTCACCAATTCCCGGGACTCGAGACTCGTATGTTCCGTATGCCCTGACGATCCTACAAATCGTCACCGTTTGTACACTTGGTTAAGGACCGACATCTAATGAACCTCTAGACCAACATCCAATGACCCTCTAGACTAAACCGATGGTTCCCGAACCATAACCCGACTTAACTAACCCAGTTAAGTACAATATACGCGTGACTCGCTAAGGTAGACTTTCATCTAGACAACGTTGTTAACCAGAATTTGCCGGGTGTCACATTGTGAGACTTTGAGCCTACTAGATATTTAGTGATATAAATGTTTCGTTTCATGAGAGTAGGCCAAATGCTTCTTAGTTGCAGAATTTGTATAATTTGATACATGCTAAAGCTTTAGGCAAAATGTGCACATAGATGAGAAAGGCAATGTAGGAACCCACTCGTTTGTTGATACCCTTGTGTTGTCTGTGTTGACCCGTTTGTTAAACATTACCATTAGTAAACCATGTTGAGCCTAAACCTTTCAATTGTTAAACCTACATGATCACCCAAATTGACCCGTTTACCTTGTTGAATAAAAATATTGACATCCAATGTGTTCGTAATGCTTATTGTTTGAGTTACTCAATATTGAAAAAAAAAAAAGAGAGAGAGAAAAAAAAAGAAAAAAGAAAAAAAAAATATATATGAAAAAAAAATGAAAAAAAAATAGAAGTTATTGTTATGGGTCGATTTTGCCCAAGTTTGTGTGTTAGTATGTTTGTGTGATTTGTGAATAAGGATGTCAAACAATTGTGTTAAATCCATTGTTTCCAAGCCATTTGTGAACCAAATCTATCCTACCTTTACCCGAAGCCCAAAACCCGTAAGTCCTTTTGATATGTGCACTGTTTATAGCTTATGTGTGATTGTTATACAAACCTATGATAACGAAGTCGCATTCTTGGTATTATGAGTGTTATATACTAGCACATTATACGCTAGTCCAGATATCAAACCGAGAGCAGCGAACATTGTGAGGGGTGTGTAGCATATGTAGATGATAATAAGCATGTTAGTTTTGGAGAGGCAAGTCTTGTTTTGAAACTGCGCAACACTTGCTCGCCAGATTGTCAATCTCGATTGTGTAAGTCTATGGGACGGGTATGATTGGGGACCTTGGAAAATCGATAGGTGAAGGAATTGGAGGTGATTTGTTAAGTAGGTGAGTCGTGTTTTGAGATGGTTTGATTGGGGACAATCAAAGGTAAGTGTGGGAATGTGATGGACGGGGTCAATCACGGTGTTTAAGATGCTTAACTATGTGTTTTTAATGTCGTTTAATTGATTATATGCTTTGAATGTGATAACTACGCAACTTTGTGTGATTGTAGGTTAAATGACATATTTGGATGAATTTGGAGGCTTAAACGTGGTTGAGGTTGAGTTTGGATGGTGAACCGAAGATATGGAAGTGTTCGGGACGTTTGGTGTGGCTAAATGACGTTAAAGATAATTTTTTGATAAGCCAAGAACACCCGAGTCGGAGGCTACTACTACTACTACTACTACTAATAATAATAATAATAATAATAATATTATGAGCAATGTCTCGTTAATAATATATAATAATAATAGTAACATAATGAAAATTGAAGGAGATTGTTATGATTGCCTCGTGAAGGAACAAAAGCAAATGAAAAAGAATTTGGCAGTGCTTGGTGGCCGTAGGGCCATGTTAAGTTGGCGTAGGCTATAGCTATGTTGAGAAAAAAGAGGAAGTTTGTTTAAGGTTTAAATAAAAAAAATATATGCAACCCTATGTGTAACAACCCTGGCTGATGTGGCCGGGTTGTCGGGTCGGGTTATCGGAGTTACACAGCGGAATCCAGGGTAATAACAGTCTTGTAGTCTTCTAGGATCCACGTCATCATATCTGTTGGGTTACCTGAACACATGTCAAAAATAGTTTCTGTCAACATAAAGTTGGTGAGGTCTCGTATTTTATAAAATGAATGGCCAGTTCGTTTATAATTCTTTTATTTAAATATTCTTTTATAAACATCTTTTATAAATATGCTTTACAATTCTATATTCTGGAGGGGAACTAGATATTCTATCAATTCGATTATATTTCTATTATTCCGATTATATTCTATAAGTTGCCATTCCTTTCTATGGTATCACTCTGCTTGTGATAATATATGATTATTTCTACCCTCTACTCGGGTAAAACTGGTTCTTGTCCTCTAGTTAGACAAGAAAGGAAATGGCGATACCGTCCAGTACTGTCCTCGTTGTTTCTATTGCCCCTTTATATAACTTCTATTATTAATGATTCTTTTGTGTAAAGCATTATGTTTTCTAAATGACATGTATTTCCCCTAAAACACTTAATAAAACTGTAAAAGAGGGGAGTTCACGATACTCACCGTTTTGCGTTATATCTTCTGCTAATCTTCTTATTACAATTATATTTCATATATATATTGATACGGGTTACGCGTGGGACTTGTTATTTTGTAATACTTAGAATATATATCATATATACAATTTATATATATGGAATCCGGTATATATTAGATAGTTCTAAAACTCGGGGTTTGGGCATTCTAGGCGAAAAGAAACAAAGCTGGCCTTTACAGCTTGGCACGCGAACCTAAAAGAACTCTAGACATTCTTACCCGAGCTTAGTATATCGTTTTATATATCGAATCTTATATATAAACGTATATATTTTATATATAATTATTAGTCTCTTATTATTATTATCAAGTCCTTACGTTATTCGTATTATATATATATTCGTATAATTCTAATAATACTCCTCGTCTAGTCAATGGACCGGGTTCTATTCCGGGTGTTGACCGAGTCACTGAGTCGACTCGGCGACGACTCATATTCCTCCTTTCCAATGATCGGTACCTCGCAATCAATATAATCTTCGTGTTAATTAATAGATTACAAGATCGTGACCAATCAACTAATAGGAAATAGTGACCGAATCTTACCGAATTGTTATCGAAACATAGTCGGGGTTGACGGGATTTAACCGGGTATCGGACCCGTTCTCCGTATTTAATACCTATAACAATAATCACACGATTGATTAATAACCGAATAATCCATTGATAAATATACAACTTATATATGGATTAAACTTATAACCGGACTATAGTCGGATTATTATCGGGATAACAAGTTATCAACCGGACTTCCGCCGGACTGTTTATAACCAACATCTCTATGCGTGTGCGATACCCAAGTAACTCGTGCGTGAGTTATCGGGTATAATCCAAGAAACAGAGGAGTGATTCCGGTTGGTTACCCCGACTCACTGCAACAGTCACAAGGCAAACGGATGGTGGTTAGCTTCAACGGTTATCAAGAATAAATCAGACCCGATGACAGTCACCACATCCGGTGACTGTCCGACTCCGATTACCCGGAACAGAAAGGTTACCGGGTTGGGGTTCTTGGTGGTTATCGGGTAGAAATTATAGAGGTTTACCGGTTATATTGAGAATCGATACAGTGGTTACAGCTTGATTATAATCAGAAGGTGAGTGACTGGTTAAAAGGACCCATCAACAGTCACCGTAGCCGGTGACTGTTTGGCTTTGGTTATCAGAAACAAGAGCAGATCGAGGGTTATCAGGTGTCAAAATAGATGAAAAGGGTTTATCAAGATCTGATCACACGAAGGTTACCGGTTAGAAACAAAAGAAGAGCGTTCGGGGCTGCTTACCGGAGGAAGAAGATGGATGCAGGCGGCCGGAGACAGTAGCGGAGAAGGTGACCGGAGGTTGGCCGGAAGCAGCGGAGGCGGCAAGAGCCGGCCATGGCTGTCCGGTTGCTTCCTGGTCAAAGCCTTCACTTCATATGTGTGTGTATGTATCGAGCAGAGAGAGAGAACGAGAGCCAAGAGAGAGGGGTGGTTTATATAGAGAATAATAATAGAGGGTGTTTGGCTATGGGGATAAATACTGAGACTCGCGATAACTGGTAATAATTATAATGATCAAACAAAAGACGTTGGACAACGGGTTATTAGCAGATTAGGAGCGTTTAACCGTGATAATAATAATTCAATAATTATTATTTATATATTCGGTTGAAACGGTTTGCCTGCGAGATTCGAACTTGAATAATTAATTTGGATAACCGGGTGGTCAAGTCCGACCCGACCCGTTTAAGAGACACGTAAGGTGACGTAATCACTTCGAGACTTTGGGGTGTTACACTATGAGAGGATCAGCTTGCGGAAACGAAAGTGTGAGACTTTTGGGAGTAATTTTGAAGGACAATCATCACTATTCATCATCATTCATCCATATCTTCAATTCTCATCAACATGTTCGGTACTATTATTCAAACTTTTGATTCGGTTCTTGTTACTATGAGTGGCTAAACATCTTGTAATCACCTCCGGGTGTATGGTTTATTTGTGAAACCTTAACTCTTGTTTGATTTGGTTTATGGATTGTTTTTCATTTAGTTGAAGAATATTTGTGGTTTCTATCATTTAAGCGATTCACTTGTTTTCATTTGCTTATCTTTTTATCATTCACATTCGGTTTTTCTTGCATCGTGAGTAGTTTGATAATTTAGAGGGTAGGTGGTACTTGTGGGTTGGTAATTGAATTATACAGGTTATTATTAAAAACTTGTGTTCGGTTATCACTTGATTTGAACCGTCCAACAAAACTATGTCTATGCAGTATCCAATCATTTAAACAAGAGTAGGGTGGATCATTAACCGGAAACCTGGAGGGGATTACTTCTTTTATATTATTGTTTACAACTTCTTAGATTCATTTTCTTAAAATTTCAGAACAAATAACAAATCAAGTAGGCGTTAATTTTATTAGTTAAGTTACAAAACTATTCTTTCCACCAATTCCCTGTGGAGACGACTCAACTTCCACTTTACTACTTATTTTCATTATTTTTGACCGACCAAACGACATCGATCACTACCGCCGCCACCCACCACCACCCAACACCGCCTACACTACTCACCATCAACGCCATCCACCTCCACCCATTGCCACCGTTGCTGCCACCCACCACTACCGTCGCCACCACCCACCACCGTCGTTGCCACCACCACCATGTTACCGCCACACACCACCACCTACCATCACCACTGTAACATCACACAGTTTTTTTTATATATATAGAACTCCCTCGTTTATTCATCCGATTCATGTTTATAGTATTTTTCCCATCCATTTTGTTAATTTTTTAGTTTAAATAGTGACTTATAATCAATATTAAATTGGATTTTATTAAAATTTCTGATTTAAAAACGTTAAAAAAATGTTTCCCTGAGCCAGGATTCGAACCCGAGTCCCTGGCGGGCTAAACCTTAACCACACCACACAAACCACTACACCATTTGGTGTTTTGTGATGTTAATTAAAACCAATTAAACTTAAACCCTTTCAAGGTCCCTTAGTCAGGCCTGAAAAGTCAAACGTAGTCTCCTAGTCAAGTCAAGTCAAAGTGTTAGTAAATATGGTCTCCCTGTCAAGTCAAAGTGTTAGTAAATATGGTCTCCTAGTCAAGTCAAAGTTGTTCCTAAATTCTAGCCTAGTCAAAGTAGTCAAGGTAGTCAAAGTTGTTCCTAAATTCTAGCATAGTCAAAATAGTCCCTAATTTCTAGTTTGTATTGTCTAGTTTTAGGCTCTTTCATTGTATATATATTGGCATCTCTAATGAATAAAAAATATACAATTTGATACTTTCATACGGCCTATCTAATTGAATCATAGACCTTAAACTTTTTTCATTAAAACACCCATTAAACAGTATCCTTTCTTTATGACCTAATTTTACTTCCTAAACAAATTACAACTCCAATTTCTACACTATAAATACAATAGCCTACCATTCAACTATTTATACCATTAAAAAAAACATTATTATCCAATCTCCCATATACTAAAGTTTTCATCCATCATTATCTCCTCTAGCTAGTTTCGAGTTTTCCAAGTAAGTATCATAATTCATTCAATATCGTTCCCTTAACGTTTTATTATTCCATTACTTATTCCCTCTTAAAACTAGATTTGTAATGCTTCTTAACCTGTAGTAAGATGTTCATAAACTTATTTTATCATATTTTAGCTAAAAACAAATTTTAAAATATTCGAAGGTGCATATAAGTGCAACCCTTGATTTGGACAGCAAGCAAAACCGAACTTAAAACCACCATAACTATATTTATACAACACTTTTTAAAGTAAAATCAGATGCTATGATCAAGATCTTCGAATTCTGGTTCTGATGGTATATTATTTGTCGAAAAAACTCATCCGTTTTGACCTTTAACGAGCCCAAACAAAACAGGGGTTCAAATCTGGACGAGCTGTTTTGTCTTACATTTTCGACCTATTTGTAGGGCTTAAACGAAAATATTTTCTAAACGAAAGTTATTCAGAATACTTTGATTTAGTTTACTTTGAATTTTCAGAATTTTTCAAGGTCGTTTGGTATTTTTAAATTGTAATTTAAAACATTAGCTGCAATCTGTCCAAAACGTGATTTTCACAAATCTAACTTAACTAACACTCCACCTATTATTTTTTCGATTATCTAACCGTATAAGAACTCTAGACCCTTAATATGACCCTAAAACAACACTTCTTATTACTTTAGGGCATTATTACTAAGTGTTTTCACGCTCAAGAAAACACACGAACTCATTAAGCACCTAAGGTGAGTTTACATATCCCCACTCTTTTACAGTTTTTCAATGCTTTTTGGGGTGAAACATGTTAAACACTTATACTTAACATATACAATTCTATTACGTGTCTTGTGTGATTTCAATGTTGCATTATGTCCTAAACAATACTTTGGTAAACACAATTAGACTCGCGTAATCAATAACTCCGTACAAGCCGACGATACACAATGATAGATCTATTGGATTGACAACCCCACCCGGATACGTGTACCTCCAGTATGGGTAACATGGGTGATTGTTATCGAATACATAAACACAAACGAGTGAACCATATGCGTATGGGATGGACCACAATAAACATGTCACAAGGGTTGATTATGCAAACAATTTACCTGGTAGTTTTGTTTTCACATATGGACTAGATTTGCCATGACACCAGAATTGTACAAGTTTTATACTCATGATACAATATTCAAACCTATGTAATTCTCACCAACTTTTGTTGACCCAAAATATTTTCAAACTTAACATGTTTCAGGTTATAGCTTTGCTTGAAGATTTATATTTAGTGTTTCTCATTTGATGTACAAATTCCTTTTAGAACAATTGTATGTAATTCGTTTAGTTAATTATTGAAACTTATTATTTATCATGAGCTACTGAACAATCATCAATACGTGACATCCCAATGTTTCCGCCATCGGTTGGGGTGTTACAACCACCACCACCGCCACTACTCACCATCGTTGCCCACCCACCATCATGGCTATCCACCTCCACCTTCCACCATCGCAGCCACCGTTGCTACCACCCACCACCGCTGCTACCGCCACATATCACCACCCACCATCACCACCACTGACCACCACCCACCACCGATTTTATTCCTTCGTTTTTTCCTGCCTATCCAATAACACAAAGTAATGTTTTGTTTCATTTTCACATGGCAACCAAACAAGACATAGAATGGTAATGATCCATTCCATTACCTTGTCCATTCCATTCCCTCATCCATTCCATTATTCCATACCAAACAGATAGTGTTTGGTATGATGGAATGAAAGGGGGAATGGAATGGACCATTACGAGGCAAAGAAAAATAGTGTGTTTGGCCATGTTAAAGGAATAGAATCACCCATTCCACAAGTCATTCCATTCCTCAAAACCATTCCATCCACACCCCATGTTTTTTTTTTTCATTCCATCCCTCATTCACCATTTACTAACAAAACCATAATTCACCACCACCACCTGTTGATACACGATTTGTGGCTATCGCTTTGGATTCATATTATTAGGCGATTTTGTATTGAAGAATGTTGATTTGAAGATACATTCGACCTGTCGAGAGGTCGAATGAGAGTTTAAACGGTCGAACGAAGATTTTGTTAGTTTATTAGCTTGGTTCGAGCTCAGTATAGGTCGAAGGAGCTCATTCGACCAATGCAAGGGTCGAATGTGCAGGTCTATATATAGTTTAAGTTTGTTTTGCAAGTTATTAAGTTGTGTCATTTAAATGTGTGTTTGTGTGTGTTTCAGGAGTATGTGTAGAAGGTTCTGAAAGTGAATATTATCATTGTAATCGAGTCCTTAACGTATAAACTTGATTGATTATTAATGATAAAGATGATTAACATGGATTTCATTGTGTCTGATTGATTGATTATCATATTGCATACAATTTAGGGATTTTGCACCTGAATTGTTCTACTCGTGTGATACATTGTGTGTTTTCTATAAAAACGATCCTTTACACCACCCACCACCACTACCCACCACCATCGTCACCACCCACCACCGTTATCGCCACCACCCACCACCGCTATCGCCACCACCCACCACCACCACCATCACCACCCACAACCGTCACCCACCACCCTCCACCGTCGCCCACCACCGCTGCCGCCACCACCCACCACCGGCGTCACCACCCACCACCACCACCACTGGCGTCGCCACCAACCACTACCTTCACCTACCCACAACCGCCGCCACCCACCACTGTCACCCACCTTCCACCGCCGCCGCCATCTAACACTACCCACCGCCGCCGCCGACCACCATCACCCACCTACCGCCGCCTCCACCACTTGCCACCGTCACTCACCACAATTTCCTTTACCCACCACTACCGCCGCCACCCACCACCACCTATCACCGCCGCTACCTCCTCCACCCACGACCGCCACTACTCACCAGCGTCACCCACCCACAATCACAGCCATCCACCTCCAGCCATCATCACCGTTGCCGCTACCCACCACCGTCGTCGCCACCACTCATCACCGTCGTCGCCATCCACCATCACGCTACCGCCACACACCACCACCTACCACCGCCACTACTCACCATCGTCACCCACCATCACAACCATCCACCTCCACCTTCCACCGTCACCACCACCGCCGCTACCGCCACATATCACCACCCACCATCACCGCCACTGACCACCACCGCCACTAACCATGGATTTTATTCCTTCGTCTTTTCCTGTCTATCCAACAACACAAAGTAATGTTTTGTTTCATTTTCACATGACAACCAAACAAGACATGGAACGGTAATGATCCATTCAATTACCTTGTCCATTCCATTACCCCATCTATTCCATTCCCTCATCCATTTCATTACCCCATACCAAACAGACAGTATAGTTGTTTCCAAGCTCGTTGTACATGGTACAAAATAATTGATAGATGTTGGCGATCGTAAAAGAAATTCTATTATGCACGAGTTAAAGGTTTACAAAAATGATGGTAAGTTAGCATGTATGAATTCCGTGTGACCCATTAAAATCATCTACCATGTTATGTAAATGATGGTATGCACAACATTTAGTGACTTGGCAAACACGTATTTCTAAAGGTAGCAATGAGTCAGCTCGGGAAGCGTGAGCCTTCCGATGGTGGCAGTTCATGAATTCCTTAAGTTGCATCGAGGAATCCGATGTGGTGCAATCAAGAAGGCAGTCTACGGTTATGTGAGTAAGCCACGGATTCGAGGCTAGAGCATATCTTGAGATATGCCAAGATCAAAGTTGTTACGTGGGGTAGTGTTTCATCACAACGCGTAATATTGAAATCATCCATGACAATCTTTATCATTATTGCGAAATTACCTATTAGTTCTTTAGTTTGTTTGTTATAGCTTATTAGTCTATAGTTCATTTTTAAGCTGGACCTATACCCACCTAAAAATTTGATGTGGCCGGAAGCAATCCAAGAAACCAATTAACAAAATCTTCTGAACGTTAATAGTACAATGTTTATGTTTGTTGATTTTGCCACCATGTTGGCTTAAACCTTACAGAAATAGTTGATGGTTCTTCTAATGTATGTATATAGTTGATGACATGGGATAGATAATGACGAGTCACAATAAACAAATTGAATAAATGGGAAGGATAAAATGAGATTAGGATGAAAGTGATCAAAACCTTTGAATGACCAGAATGACCGATCCGATAGGTACAAATATACCGATCCGCAAACTAGAATGACCGATCAGGATAATAAGTAGAGAATCGGTCATACCAATGAGACATACCAAACGGACGGACCATAGGACAAAGGACAAAGGGACTGTTGGACAAACATAACGATTGGACGCCGGGTAAAACAAAAGCGGCTATTGCCCCTCGGGCAATAACCGCAATCAACTAAAATAATATTTTGGCCATCTCTTGTCAGCTGCTACAGTGACATCCGTCACTGTACACGCCGACTACATCATTACTTGCCATAAATGCAAGCCTTTGGCCCAGGCTATAAATACCTGGTAGTTGGCCACATTTAAAGGGGGCATTAACTCCCATCGGAGTCTACTCTGCTTCCGAATCACTCTTTTAATTACAACCCTAAATCTCATACTTCAACAATAGTGTATGGTTTTATAGATGTATACTACTAATATAAACAATTGTTCTACTATATAAGTGGACTCACGTGCTTGTGATTTTTCCGCCGCAACGCGCGGTGTGTAACACACTAGTTAGTAAGAAAAAAAAAAAAAAAAAACCTTAGCCAATCATGGCAAAATGTTCAACAACATTCAAACCTTAATTGATTCACAAAGGAAAAAAAATACTAGACTTATAAATGAAAATGAAATTGTTCTAATGCATTTGTTTTTGGCCCAAAAGGAGGGGACCAAATCATATTACCCCAATTGATGAAACATTTAAACTTTTAGCCAAACTTTTGATTATATATAAACAACTAGTTAAAAAGAAGTTAAACTAAATAATAATAATAATCTGGCTTGAGCATTTTAGGTGGTAAATTTGAGGTAAAATATTCGGCTCATGAAAAATTACATTATGTTGTGCTTACTATTCTAAGTGCTTTTTAATATGAAGATAGGATTTGAAAAGCATAACTAAAACCGACCTTAGCTCAGTTGGTAGAGCGGAGGACTGTAGTGTTATCATAGCTATCCTTAGGTCGCTGGTTCGAATCCGGCAGGTCGGAATGTTTTTTTATTTATATCTTTTTAATAAATACTTTCTGATCGCTCATATTCCAAAGGATTCACTTTCATTTGTATTTGCTTGCTTTCTTCAAATTATACTACTGATTTGATTTGGGTAATCTTCTTTTCTAGATATTGAATCAACTCCCAATGTTCTTATTGCTTTAAGCTCGGATACAGTTTGTAGCATATGAACCGGGTTCTGTTATAGAGAAACCGCCATGGTAGAACTCGGATGGTAGTTGATGACCTGGTGTGTGGTTCTGGCGCTGTCAACGAGCCAAGCCAGCCATGGTGGCTTGGTTCAGTTTGTAAAAAGCTGAAATGTTAGCTCGAGCGGATTATTTTTTATTTTTTTTCACATATTGATATATGTAAAAACAAAAGGTGATATATTTAGCATATACATATTTCAGAATTTATAATTCTAGCTTTAAGTCAAATGAACGAGCCAATGAGCATACTCGAGCTTTTTGAACAACCCTAGGCGTTGCTTGCTCTAGTAAGTAGTAACCATGATAGGTACCCAGGTGTAGACGCCTGAAAAAAACAAACGAACGGACATAAAAAAGAATCTTAAAAAGACTTTCTTTTGCAGCATGCCCTTGATTGTCACCATCAACTTCCTATCTACAGGCTGAAACTTCATGTTTGAACAGAATCTGATGCTCCAATAAAGCAAAAAAAAAATAAAAAAAATAAAGAACGATAATTATGCACGCGAATCAGGTTCGCTTTGAGGCTGCAACTTTTTTGACTTTATAAACTTTATAAATACATCATGTCCACAATCACCATACAATATGAAATAGCCATGTCATCATCAGTGACTGAACATATGTGCTGCTCTGAATGTCAAGAATTTGCTTCAGACGATGGAGACACACGCTTACAGTCGAATAAAGAGCATGCTAAGTTCATCAGTGCTACAAAGGGCCCGCATATTTTCTTCGATAGGTTGTTTCATAGGAGAGACGCTCCCAATTCGAGGGTGCAAAGTAGTTACGACGAGGCAACTCTCAAGTCAATAAGGAACTGGGAAACAACAAAAGGGAAGCGGGCAGTTCTTTGTGGCGTGGCGTACAATAAACAGAAGTATAAACTTAAAGGAACGAATTATGATGTGATCAACATGCGTGAATTACTAATTTCACAGTTTTCGTTTCCATATAGTTCTATCCATATTCTTGCAGGTATTTCTAATCCTTTGACTAAAACTATTGTCACTCGTGTTTTAGAAGTGGCTATTTGGGCTTGTTTTATTTTCAGCGGTTCAACGGGTAAAATACATCTCTTTGTTCTAATTATAAGCGGATTGATGGTCAACCTAACCTGAACACGACCCTTTTTGGTAAACGGGTCGACCTGTTAGACTTGACAACCCAAAACCTGATTAATTTTGTGTTATTCATGTACTGCCAACCATCCAGGGGCGGACCTAATGAAAAAGCAGGTGCCGCATCCGTTGCGGCTCAACTTCGCGTGCGTAGTGGAAAATTTGGTTTTTTTTTTTTTTTTTTTTTTTTTTTTTTATGAAATTTGGAAAACATTGCTACTAAAATGAAAAAAATGAAAAACGTTACTATTGAAAAACATTTCTATATCCGCCACTGAACCCATCAAACTTTTTATGACTTCTTTGGGCACTTTTATGATTCGGATGGAGCTACGCGCTTGACGCTTTAAAATAAAACTTGCAGAAATGGACTCGCACTTCCATCCAACAAAAAGAAACATCGAAGAAGCTATGAAGTGGCTCGTGAAGGATAACCAACGTGGCGACTCACTAGTGTTCTATTTCTCAGGTCATGGCTTAAGGAAACCTGATTTCTTTGATGATGAAGTTGATGGATATAATGAAACAATATGTCCTTCAGATTTTAAAACTGCAGGAATGATCACTGATAATGATATAAATGCCACTATTGTTAGACCTCTCAAGAATGGTGTCAAACTTCATGCCATTATTGATTCTTGTCACAGTGGAACAATTCTTGATCTACAACATGTCTATAGCACAAAAAAGTATGTCTCATTCATCACTGTTTGTTTAATTTAGATTGTGTCAAATGTCAATAGTAAGGCATGCAAATGAATGAATGAACTGAAAGTTTTGTGAACTGTTCGTTTAATTAAACGAAGGAACATGAACACTTGTCTCATTCGTCCATTTATGATCATTATTTATTAGTGATACTATTGGGCCCATCATGCATTAGCCCATCACTCCAGTCAAATTTTATAACCAAGCCTTGCGTAGTCGTCTAAGGCATGAGCAAACAACGTTTTTTATGTCCGTTTAGATTATTTACAAACAAACACAAATGAACACCACCAATACGTTCATTTTCTTAACAAATGAACATGAGCAAGAAAATCAATTCGTTTAAGTGTCACTATTCATTCGTTTGTTCTGCTAGAGTTAAATGAACTAAAATGAAGAAGCCCCAGTCATATTTGGTTTGTTTACAAGCTTATCAATAACTGGTCTTGATTGAGTTATTTGGTGCATTTTTGGTTCATTGGCAGAAATGTATGGTTAGATAACAGCTCTCCATCTGGTGTTTATAAAGGCACTAGTGGTGGACATGCCATTTCAATCACTGCTTGTGAAGATAATCAACTTGCTGCAGATACATCTGTAAGTAGATCTTCTAATCCCATTTTCGATCAATTTATATATGAATTTGTTGATTTAGGTTGTACTATATAGTTAAAAAAACACGGGTCAGACAGGTTGAAAGTAGCACAGGTGTATTTTATGCTTTGTATTATTTTATTAAAAAAGATTAGGGTAAAGCCCAAAACTGATCTGTACGAAAATTTATAGATTTTGACCCGAACTCATTTTCACCTTTTACCCAATCCCTCAGTTTTGACTCTAACCATAGTCCATATGCTATCTTATTTCCTTTTCAGATTTAATTACATTAATTTTGACTTTTTTTTGTAGGCTTTCTCAGACTCAGGAAAGCAAATGGAAGGTGCCATGACATACACTTTTAAGAAAGCACTTATGGAGAACTCGAGTATGACTTATGCTAGTCTCCTGGCCTCAATGCATAAAGACATTTTGGCTGCCAAGGAAAAAGGTTTCAGTCTTCGGGGATTATTTCACCGCGAAAGACTACAGGTTAAACTCGAATCTATTTTTGACTTATATGTGCTATGTTGTCCCAAAGTCGACATTTTGTTTATAAAAATTCAAACATACTTAAGCCCGTTGTAAAAAAAAAGTACACTTCTCATAAGTTGTCGTTCACATGGGTTAGCAGATTATCGATGTGGCCCCGTAAGGTTTTTTTTTCCAACGGGTTCTCATGGTTAAAAAAAACGCCCACTATGAAAAGTCAAATTTGTTTTTAACTTAAATGTTTGACCACTAGGTGGTTCAAAATGTGGTTGTTACAAGACATAAGAAATGTTGTGAATGATTCTACTCATAGTTGCCAAAGGCATAAAGGCCTGCAAAAAAAAGTGCATGCGTGCACGCCTCATACACATTTGACAACTATAATCTTGCAGGCTTATAATTGTGTTATTAAACTTGCAGGAACCTGTAGTATCATCTTCCAAAGTTTTTGATATAAACGAGCCCTTTGTGCTATAACTCTACGTCTCTACCACATCAAGGAGCACGATCCAACTGAGAGCAACAACGCACAAGGAGGAGGGCAACAGCGGTGGCTGGTCGACGACGGCAGGTCAAAAGGGTGAACTCAAACATAAGACATACTTTTATTTATATAAAAAGAATATCAACCGAACCTGAACACAACCTGTATTACCATTTCTCTAATCGAGTTAAATGGGTAGATGGGTTGTAAGCGGTTTGACGTGTCACTTGTTTAGTGGAAGAGTATAACAACCTATTTAAAATTATAATCCATCTGATGAGCAACCTCTGTTATTCACCCATAACCAGCAAAATTTTACCTTACTATGTTCGGTTCAGCCAGAGCTACCCTTCACAGGAGAAAGAAATAGATTGAAGCTAACAACCAAAATTTAATAACATTATATTCGGTTCGTTCTGAGCTACCCGTCTAATTCGCTTCACAACAATAGTAAACTCAACTTGTTATATTCAGGTTGAGGCGTTGAGCTACCACTCTAAATCGCTCTATGATGTTTGTAGCTTTATCACATTATTCGGTTTGGTCTATGTTGCCCATCTTATTCGCTCCATAACAACTTGGAACTTACCTTGTATTTATATTAAGCTACCACTCTAACTCACCCATAATGTTAGAAACATTATCTGGCTGTGTTCAAGTTGAGCAACCTACGGAATTCACCTCATGACATCCAAAATTGTCACGTTATGTATGTTCGATTCGATGTAAGCTACACCTCTGATTCACTCCATAATGTCAACTAGAATCTTACCTCATTATATTCAGCTATTCAAAAAGACATGACCGGCTAAGTGTTATATACGTTACTTGTCCCGAAACAGAATCAGTTAAAAATGAAACAAAAGACTTTCGGCACATGATGCTCAGGATGACAAAAAAAATATTTAAATATGCTCTCAAAATTGATTATTGTTTCATTAATAAATTCACAAGAGGGGCTGCTGCACGAGGCCAGTTAAAACGCAAAATTGCTTCAAGACGCCTCCTTTCATGTTGGTTTTCAAATCTCGACTTGCAGATCTCGTGCAATTATTTTCAAAATCAAAGAGCAAAAGTGGATCAACTTACTAGTTCCTGTAGCCTCTTCTCAGCCGCTTTGGCAGCCTTGTTCTGCGGTTCTAGTACGAGTGCGCGCTTAAAATCTGCACAAGTTAGAAGAAAACCGACACAATCAAACACTAACCATATCAAAATCAACCAGACGGTGTCCCTTGGTTTATAAAAGTGCAAGTCACACCAAGGTGTAGGGTCCATGAGGCGCGAGGTGAACGCACGGCATAAGGTATTTCCGTATTTATATGTATAAAAATGATATTTCTAATAGGTTTCTATCACCACGTACCCAAAAGTTAAATATGATTTAACCTCTATATATGAGTTGATATACAAATAACCTCTATATACAGCCTACAAAGCTATAAGTACAGCCTCCTGATTCACACACAATCTGTCATGTACAAGAGGCGCTCCTGACACAATTTTGGTGTGTGCCTCATGTACACCCATCGCCTCAAAGCAGTCAGAAGGGATGAACCTCTCGTCTGAGTGCACCTCACGCGGCCACATGTACACTCATCGCCTAAGCGCATTTCATACACACTTTATATAGTTAAGTTATGCTCGAGCTATATGTGTGTGTTCTTGCAGGGTTTTCGGGTTTCTGAGTGTTTTTAAGAGGAATCGGAAGGAAAGTCTTCGGTAATTTTTAACTGGAAGTTTCCTCATGCAGGAAGATTTGGTGAGAAGGGTAAGGAGAGATCCAATTTTTTTTTTCAACTACGAATCTGTAACTCCTCTCATTTAAATTTTCTACATACTCATGAAGGAGTAAATTTGTAAAACACAAAATACTTTGAATTAAAACGTGAGATTATATGTTACAAATGAAGGTTATCGTTGTTAAGTAGATAGCTTTTCTCTTCTTTGTTATGAAATCTTCGATAAAATGAAGAATACGCACCATGAAGAGCCTCCTTATAATTGAGAAGTGATTCCCGAGCAGTTCCTCGTCTCAAGTATGCCTTCACATTCTGCGTAAGGAAAAAAAATTACTTGTGATACGGCCCACATCTATTTAAGAAATATACAAGTGGCAAATGCTATAGCACCGGTAACAAGTTCTTAAGTATTTTATACGTTTCGCCTAGAGGTGGTGCAACGGGCAGAACAGGTACAGGTCAAAAAGATAGTCAGTTAACTTGGGTTATGGGTCCAAATTTATAAACTACTAATGTGTTGAATATAAATCCTTTAAGAGGTTATACACATGAGACAACTTTTCAACCATTTCAGTCCACATAACCCATTTCACTTTAAAAAAATATTGGTATTATACCTATTTGACATATTAGGGATAGAACATAACCTTTAACCGAACCAATTACAAGTAAACGGGTCAAAATTGCCACCTTAAGTTAAAATAATATAAATTTCAAGTTTGAAAAATAAAAAAAAGAAACCATAACGGTACAATGACAATGGAATAGGCATCATTGCCTGATTCCTTACCTTTTTATCAAGTGAGATCGCTTTGGTGCAGTCATCCTCGGCTTCTTGAAAGCTGGGACATAAACAGAGTCGTGTTACTATATATAAATCTGATATACATAAGGTTTTCGGAGCCAAACTAGACCGGTCCAAACTAGACCGAGTAATAACCAGTCCAGTTGAGTCTATTGGAATCGCATGTAGACCGGGTGGTCGAACAAGATTTCAATTTTTATATTATTTTCTTCCAAAATCTCATTAACTGATTCATTTACTACTTCATGCTCCGTATTTTGTTTATTTAAGGTGTCATATTTGGAAATCCACACAAATTTTTTTTTCCATATGCTGTTTTAAATCAATTATACACACACACATATATATAAACACACTAGAGGGGTGCTCATGCAATGCGGCGGGAACACATACAACGGTAATCACATACCATGTTAATTTTTTTAAATAAATTAAAAAAAAAACTATCGCAATACCATACTCAAATTTAAGCAAATAAAATGCTTGTTTTAATGGTGTATTTTTTTTTAAGAAAAATATTAACATAAGAACAAGTTATGTCCGTTTAAATATCTTGGATGGGGGTAATTGGTTTTAAAGTCAACAATATATTTCAAAAAATTGTACAATATGTTTTGAAAGTTATATCACTTAAACTCATAAAATTATATAAAATACCTTTTTATCCTCCTTTTTTTATTATAATATAGTACAAAATATAGATATTTGATTTTTAAGTTATTTATTTTGCCATCCGGTTTCTGAAACTGGCCACACCAATGAACGGTAAGGCAGCCTGTTCAAAGACCAGTCTAGTTGTGAAAAACATGGATATACAAAACATTTATTGTAAAAATATAGGGTTTGAAAGCATACGATCCTAATTCCAAGTATGCAGCTGCTCTGTTGCAGTAGAAAGTAGCATTAATTTCATCCAACTTAACGGCTTCAGTATAATAGGTTATAGCTTTCTGCCATTGTTTTCCCTTGTATGCAGCATTCCCCTGAAAACCCCATGAAATAAACAGAGTTCACAGTAGCATCAGCTAAAACTAACAAACAATACATTGCACAGCAAAGCAAAGCAAGAAAGATACAGAACAAAAGTGGCCTCTCAAGTAGAAGTGTAAATGAGCCGAGCTGCTCATTAGCAACTCAATATCAGCTCGAATCAAACCGAGCTTTTACAAGCTCAAACTTAAATCAGAGCACATTTATTAAAAGAGCTCGAGCCCAAGCCCAAGCCCAAGCCTGAGCTTCACATACCGAGGTTGACTAGGCTTGTGAGCCTTTGTATAATATACTTTTTATTTTAAAATAACATATAAATAGTTGCATAATAGTAGTTATTGTATATACGACAATGAAAAAAATAACTAAATAATATACACAAATAACAAAGTAGCTGAGCCCAAGCCTGTTTTACACCTCTAACAAGTACATGTATTTTGAACAAGTGCAGTAATTGAGTTGAGGGACTCTAAACTGAGCACAAGTACAAAAATCTATAAATAGATAAAATAATGAGTTAATTGATACTGGTATGCACACAAAGCACCGAATAAAAGAATAGAACCTTCTCCTTCCACAACTTAGAAGCTTCCACGTTTCCATTGGTGTCTAATGATGGTGGCAAACTGGTAACGACACTAACTTGCCCTTGTAGAGATTGGTACATGTCCAAGACAGTATCTAGAAGAAACTTATCAGCTCCATGATTTGCAACAAACGAAACACCAATCGGACAGTCTTCATGCTTTCCAAACGGGACAGTAATCTAGAAATAATTTGTGTGATGGTTTTATCAAGTGGGATTATCCAATTATCAAACAAATGCTAATGAAAAAACGGTACCTGACAACAGCCGGACATAGTAGCAATGCTCAAAAGAGAAAATGCCCTATCGCTAAATTTTGATAACAAAGTTTTCTTTGAATTAAGTTTCAGTGGAGTATCAGCAACCGTAGGAACAGCAAGAATTCCATCGTCCTGCACACCAGCTCATGTGTCAAATGGAATCATCTAAATGCTTGTAAACATTAAAAAGGAAAGCATGGAAAACAAATATAGAAAGTACAGCCCATATGCTCATACAACTGATACGAGTCAAACTGTCAAAGTCTACAATTGCATTTATGAACAAACATAAGTAGGCCAATTGGAATATGCTCATAGACCAAATTAATACAGACTGCTTCTAATAGATTTAAGTAGCATGGTTTACTATATAAATCAGCCTTGGTTTTAGAAAGCAAGAAGTGCTCCAAGAGGCTTAGGTATCGAGAGCCAAGGCACGAGGTGTGAGCTTCACGTACACAAGCCATTTGGTATTAAAAAATATTAATATAACTATTTATAGATAATATGTTTACTTGTTAAACACTAAAGGAAAGATACTTTAATAAATACACATAAGAAAAACTCTATGTACAACCAAAAGAAGCCTAACACAAAACCTCAGGTATGAGGTATGTACAAAGTACAAACTACCTAAACCCCGACTTAAACAGATACTTTTCTTATATCTATTGATTTGTATCTAAAACATAGTTATCAAAGGCACTAGGCGCAAAAAAAGCAAGGGCCTCAGATAAAAAAAAAAAGCAAAAAAAGAAAATAAAGGAAAAAATATATTAAAATAGTACTATCTTTCATCTAGCTAGTGTCAAAAGTTTTAGAATATTGATGTATTAGTGTATAGAAGTAGTTTTCGTTAGATAAAAGTAGAAATCTGGCTGAATCTAGCCATAATAAAATGAATTTGGCTGGAAACTCTCCGGAAGTTGAGAATCTAGCTGAAATCTGCGCCTAAACCATCACCTGTAGAATTAAAGCGCAATTTCCTCGACTCAAAGCGCAAGTGCATTGCCTCGCCTAAAAAATGGGCCTGGGTGTAAGAGGCGATGGCTTTTAACAACTATGATCTAATATTTATATCAAAGGAAAAAAAAAAAAAAAAAAAAAAAAAAAAAAAAAAAAAAAAAAACATGTTCAAGAAAGAGGGCACTCCTACTTTACACAATTTAAAGTAGTTTGGCCTGGCAGATTAGAGCATGGGTAAGAAAAAATTGCACTTTTTGTGCGGTTCAAAACAAATCAGAATATCAGATAGGGTTGGGCTGACCAATGAACACTTCTTTGTCCCTTTTATAATTTGATAAATGATTAATGTATCATATGATTACAAAACCTATATTATTAAAAATTTAAAACTACAATCTTTTTTTTTTCATATTAAACAGTTTAATAGGTTGTAAGCATTTGAACACTTTAGGTGATTTTCAACCCATTTCCTTTAGCCTGTTTTTTCTATTTTATCTACTTGGCTTGTTACAATTAAAAGTAAATCCTGAATTGACCCGATTCCATATATTGAAATTGTCACCTAAAGTGATGAGAATACATATATTCTACAAGAAGATAACACCAATCATTGTCATTGAAAGCATAAAGACATACCCTTTTTTGACTAATTCTTGGATAAGATTATCATTCACGACATTTAGTATAATACATTGGCTATCATCAAACATGATCAGCAAGCTTTTAAGCCAGTAATTAGCTTTCTCAAAACAATGGAAGACATCACAATAACCAAAACATATTTATGAATATGTGGAATAAGAGATGGAGTTGATAAGATTTTAAGCCTTAATTTAGGGTACTAATCGCTCTCACACTATGATACAGATAAGCCAGAAGAAAATAAGGACAACCATTTGCGTGCCAGGAATTTATTATTGGCATTTGATCTTTCACCCAACTATGTAAAGTACCTTTAAGAGACTGCGAAGAGCTGCACGCATTTCAGTTCTGACCATGTAGTAAGCTTCAGTATTTTCATGTGTGGCTGTAATTGCTGCATGAACACTATCAGATACATTTGATCCTAGCCTGGGCTTGACTGTATTAATCCATTCTTCATGATTGGTTTTGAACTCATATCTGGAAAAGCATAGTGGGATGCCATAAAATGTCAGTGGCACACATTACAGAAACTATATATACACATCAATGAACATAAAAGAGGACATGATGACATCCATATATTGAGAAAGGTAGACACATGAGAGTGTCTGTGACTCTGTGCTATCTTATGTAATGAACGAAAACACTTATTGCATTAGCATTGAGTCGAAACTCGAAACCGTTGCCTAGATGACATTATCAGAGAATGTTTCACAACAGCATGTCAGGCTCCGAACATATTTGGAAACAACATAGGACTTGAAAGAATATTAATTATATATTACCATATGTGACATCCCTGACACTCATGGCAGAAACATTATTTTGACTGTTTTGCCACCATAATACTAACAAAACTAAACCAGCGTAGATGCAGAAAACAGTCAAACCTCTGTAGTGATTGCATCGCTAAAGAGAGAGCTTTCAAAGTATTTGCTTCATTTTGTACGTTTGTTGTCTGCTCAAGGAAATATTTTAGGCTTGGTACATTTGACAAAATATATTGACCAATATTCATATGCTTTGGTGCTAGGTCTGCAGAAACATTAAACAAAAAGGAATAAAGGACAACATGAAATTAACATTGATAGTAATCCCCTCTGTTTGTAGATCCTCAGAGCAGAAGAAAATGGCATCATAAGTAACATATTCTGGGACACAAATCCTATGAAAGAACTTACAACCAGATAACTTTTCAGTTACTTTGCTAATAATATATACAGTCTTCTGTTGAGGAACATTAGATAGCTGAAATAAATCATCTGCCACTATTATGTGTCTTGTCCTTCTAGGTTCCACTGAATTCAGCTGAAGAAGGACATGTCCAACCCGATGCAATAAGGAAGGATCACGAGCAATTATTCCTGATTTTTTTTATATTACAAATACATGATTAGAATAGGTTATTAGTTAAAGTGGTAAACAAATATAAAAACCATGGGGTAAAAAAAATTCATTACGAGTATTGTCAATTTCACACAAACTAAGAGGTTCAATACTCCAAATAAATTGTATTTATGTCAAATTTTATTGATGAAAAAAGTTGGAGACCTCTACCAACACCGAAACTACATACCAACAGTGTCTAAATTCTGTGAATTTGGGAGGACCCCAATAGTGGAAACAGCACCATGTGAAGGCCGGAAACCAAGGACGCCACAAAAAGAGGCTGGAATTCTAACTCCCCCAGCTGTATCAGTACCTGAGAAGTCAACAAAAGACGACTTAATTAGAAGTCATGAAAGAAAGTTCTGCACGGAACAACAATTGTTTCTTTACATGGGACCTCAACGATGACAGCATATTCAAAGATATAACTATACAACTACTAACACACTGCAAATTTAAGCAGCTTGAATCTCATTGAACCCATTAACACAGTGTAACTCACTTACTTCCTATCCAACTGAGACTGCTATAAGTGCTAGCTTATAACATATGTAAATCATCTACAAATGAAAGAACAATACCAATAGCAAAGTCAACAAGCTCTGCAGCAACAGCAACGGCTGACCCACTACACGATCCACCGGGAATGCAAGATGGCGTTGCTGGGTTTGTGGGGGTTCCATAATGTGAATTTTCTCCGGTTATCCTGAAGTTATAGTTCAGCACTCTCTTTCAAGATCCACAGTGAGACTTTATCATCAAAACTTGGAAAAAATAACAAAGCAATCATAAAGCCAAAAATGCTTGGCTAGCATGTCTTAGGCAACATACATTAAAATCATACACATCAAAAGAATTCAGATCAACACAACAACAAATATTGTTTAATAATTAAAAAAAATCATTTTGTGACTTCTTTTCTTTACGGAAGATTAGAACGTAATTTAAAAAATAAAGTTAGCAAATAAAAATACCCAAAAGATAAGTCATCCATGACAGCCTTGCCAATACATGTAGCCCCATTCTTCAACAAGGTAGTTACAGCGACAGCGGTCCTCCCAGCTTCCTCATGTGTTCTTTTCCAATCTGGATTTCCAAAGCCACTCACATAATCTTTCACATCAAAGCTACACCATAACAGCAGCAGAATTCACTCAATTACTCACTCTTTTTAGTTATATTATAACATGCTTTAAGTGAAAAACTGATATGAATAATTCTGCCAAATTTAACAGAGCAACAGACTAAATGTTCCATTTCAGTCGCTTGCATCATGCAAAGCAATAATAATAATAACAACAACAATAATAATAATAACAATAATAATAATAATAATAATAATAATAATAATAATAATAATAATCCGCAACAACTTACACATCATTAATGGCAAAAGTGAGACCAGAAAGAGGCTGTTTGGCAGCGGGAGGAGGTGGTTGAGGAAAGGGTATTAACACAAAGCGTTCCATAAACGCACCGTAATCTTCTGTCAGTGTACACCTGCATTTCAACCGACGCCTCCGACGAGCCTCTGATGCAACGATGAATACACCGGCGACGGTTACGCCGATGACGATCCATAATTTTGGATTAGAGAGACTGGTTTTCATATTAGGTTTCAATGACATTGATTGAATGATTCATCGATCATCGATCAGGAGGGTTTAGTTTAGTCGGAGGAGGAGGAAGGGTTTTAGAGGGTGGGAATAATTCCGTATTATTATTATTATTATTATTATTTTTTTTTTTTTTTTTTTTATTTATTATTATATTATTATTATTATTATTATTATTATTATTATTATTATTATTATTATATTACTAGTTTATCTCGGGACGGGATTAACAAATTTAACATGAAATAAATGAAGTGACAAAATGCGGGGCGTTTTTTTAGATTTTTTAATTTTTTTTATAAAGGATCACCACTCGTCTTTGTATAACTTTTACTTTCTCAATACACTTTAAAGTTGCAATGTGAACCCGAAAAAGAAGTGGTATAAAAGGATATGTCATGATGATGACGATGGTAGGTGATTCTAATGTGTAAAGTGGGCATGTTCAATTTTCACTAAATAAAACAATCAATAGATAAGCAGCGAAGATCCATTTTAAAGATAAATAAACATGATCTAACTGTTATCGACTAAAAAGATTGTAGGATGGTAACTTTTCATGTCTTCAAACTATTTTCTCTACTCATGTATAATTTAAGTATTCATTTCATTAATCACTATAGATGCATTATCATATGTGTCTGTAGCTTTCGGGTTGGTCGTTAGAGTTTAGTTTGTCGTTATTTGTCATTGTATGAGATGTTTAGTTTGTAAAGTTCCATTTGCATGGAAGGGTATGCGAATGAGTTTTTGGTGTGTACGAATGAGTTGATCTTAGACTCATTCGCATGGTTGTAAGGCCATTCGCACGGTCGATGGTGCGAATGTGTCTTGTCTATTATAGGGTTGTCATCTAGAGGTTACTAGATTTTTGGTCATTTGTGTCAGTTATCAGTTAGTGTCAATTCTCTGTTTGCCAAATCCATCCCCCCACCTCCTTCAACCCTTGTCATCACCACTACCATCACCAACCCCACCACTATTACCACATCAACTATTACCATGTTGACCACCTCAACCACCATCTTCCATGCCATTCACTAAATAATGAATAGCTTGATATGAAATTGATTGATTTGTAAGACGTGGACAGTAAACAGGGTAATTTTTAAAATTAACAAACCAAATCATAATCCTTAACTTTACTAAATCAAAGTCGACATCAACAAATACCTAACTAACAGACTAAACAAATCTGATCCCTGTATTGCATAAAACATAAATAAAAATCAAGCGACTATGGAAACCCAAACTTATAAACAAAACACAAACACCAAAATGTGTGCATAAAACCAAACCTAGAAATCCAAGTCAGTGTGTAAGACCCCGACCCTAGACACCCAGATCTGTTGTAACACCCCAACCGATGGCGGAATCATCGAGGTGCCACGTAGTGACGATTGTTCAAAAGCTCATGGTACTAAAATGTAAATATTATTGAATAATCAAAATTGTCTTACATGGAAATGGAAATTACATTTGTCTAAATGAAATGTAAATATTGAAATAATTGCATTGAAATAAAGCACTAAATGTCTCTTGCTAAAGCACTAGATCAAACTGCACCTGAAACATGTACAAAAAATAGGTTTGGTCAACATATGAAATGTTGGTGAGCATTCCTAGATTTGATATATATAGTAGGTTAAAAGTTATACAATTCAAGTGCAAGCTACAGTGCAAATATGTAAACCATGTATCAAACAAATGAGCGAAATCAACCCTGTGACTGTATAATGTACTGTATGAACTGTAGTGTACTCAACCAATGAATGGATGATAACTTAACACTGGCCACGGATTCTCCGATGAAAAAGGGGGAGAATCAATCTAGGCGGGGTGTCAATCCAAATAGCGCTATCCAATGTTAAGGTCGGCTTGTACCATGTTAATGATTTCACTAAGTACAAATGTAATCCACATGTATTGTCTAAGCATAAAACACGTTGTAAGCAATGCACATAGTACTAGAATTGTATTGTAAAAATGTAAACTTGTATTTGAAATTGTAATAGTGTACATGTAACACCCCAAAAAATGTATAAATGCAAAAAGGGGTAGGAATACTCACTGTTTACGTAATAGCTTGTAATTGAACTTGGACAACGAAATATGTGTTGGAACTATCTCAAAGTATCAACCTAAAGTAATTGAAAATGTGTAAGGGAAATGACTCTAAGATATATGTATTTCTAGGGCTTCGAATTGGGGATAAATGTTTGTTTGATTATTAAACAAATTGTTTATTAATTATGAGAATTTTAATAGATGAATAAGTAAAAGCCTCTTTGTAAAATTTTAAGTTGAATATAGTCGCAACATAAGGTTTTAAGTATGAAAATAATTTTTATAAAATTATTTTCTTGAAAATAGAATATTTAATCTAATTATTTCATATTGTCAAAATATGATTTTAATATCTAAAAATATTAAAATTAAAGAATTCTTAAATTAAAAATTGTATTTCTGTTCCAAATGAATAGAAATAATTTATGTAAAATTTTGGTACAAAAATATTGTAAAATGAATTTATTATGATTTATTTATGATTAAAACTAACATAAATTGATTAAAAATGTTAAATAAATGATTTTTCTGAAATAAAAATCATTTTTGAAAAGCTTAATGTTATAAAAACTTAGGATAATTTTTGTGGAAATTAATAGAATTGTTTTGATATTTTTATAGATTTTTATAAATAAAATAGAATAAACTTGATTTATTTATTATGTATATTAAATAAATAAATTTTTGAAAACTAAAAATTGGGTGTTGAACTTTTTCATCAGATTAACATAATATAATTTTTGTAGAATTTATAAAAGGATTTTGATATTTAAAAACGAATTTATAAGTTTAAATGTAATATATATATATATATGTTTAAATGTGTAAAACTGAAAAAAAAAATGAAAGAACTTGCCACAGCCGGGACTCGAACCCGGGTGGCTCGGGTGAAATGCAACAGACACAACCATCTGGTCTGGACCGATGGTTGTGTTTGTTTCTTGTTAATCAAATATAAATAACATAGCAAAACCTAGTGTTCTTCCCCAATATTATCAATTCGAGCCCTAGTTTTCCAATCGAGTGATTTACCCAATATTAATCTAATTAATCATAGGGTAAACACTTTGTAGGTTCTGATTAAAGAAACCCATAAACAAAAACCAACTTACAAACACGTTTGCGAACAGATTTCTTGGTCAAAGCTAAAGTCAAACAACGAACGAAGATAATTATTTAGAGTGTTTCAGAATGATTGGAGGTTAGGAGAGATATGTGAGCGAGTTGAAATGATTCGTAGGAGGTCAATTTATAGTGTGTTTCGATGGTTGGGTTAATTGGAAAGTTTGACAATTTGTTAAAGTCTAAACGCGTAAAAATAATGAATTGGTCAACGATTAATCGTGATTGATGTATAAACGAGTTGTAATAGGCCGAAAATCATGAAAACATTCCATTTGGAAAACAATTATAAGTTAATGTTGGTCAAACTTGCTTTCCCCCCTTTTTTGTCTGGATCGCGTAACAGTAGCAGAGGCAAGGGGAAAGAAGATGCAACAGTTAATATCGTGTTAAATATAATTGAGACTGGGTTAAAATCAACAAAGGCATGTGGAGCAGGTGGTGGTGGTTCATGCGTGTGTGTTTGTGTGACCCGGCTACCTGCCCGGGTTCGAATCCCGGCAGGAGCCATTCTTTTTTTTTTTTTTAAACAGTTAAGGGAGGGGAAGGAGCTGGGCTGGGCTGATGTATGGGCCTGCTGTTGGGCTCGTCTCTTGGGCTCAGCAGTGGGCTCCGAATCTTTAGAAAGGATGAACTAAAATGGGCTTAAAGAGAGGGTGGGTTGAGTTGTGTTGTGGGCTTAACAATAATGGACAAATCTTATTATTATTATTATTATTATTATTATTATTATTATTATTATAAAAAAATATATAATGAAAAAGTGACGGATGTCACAGCATCCCCTACTTTTAGAAACTTCGTCCCGAAGTTATTAGAAACGTAGGATTATGGATGCTTGGGTAAAATTAAGGTAACTGTGGTTTGGAAAGTTCGAATGATTTGGGTGTGAGTTAGGGATTAGGTTCGTCTCGAATAGTAAGGAGATAAAGATCTAGTAATTCAATAGGTTTCAAGTTTTAGGAATCCTATGATAAATGTACGAGTTGATTGTCCACAGAAAGACTAAATGAACTTACAAGCAAACAGAGTTTGTTCCTGGTTCGACTTCCAGTCTCACTTTCAACGCATCATTAGTGTTTGTATACAGGGTGTACCGCAGCTAACCCACCACACCTTTGATACCTTGAAAACGTACTGAACGCCTACCCAAGAATTCCAATAGAATTTCACACCACCCTAATGTACCTGTAAATTCATGATTACGTTCCGGACCGGAATCATCAATTTACCTTACATTAGGGTTTTATGTCCTTCTATGATCCCACCGATTGTTGAGCAGGTTCGATAGCCTCCACCAGCCGTGGAGTAGGTTGTAGGGCCTCTCCCGACTGTTTGAAAGGCATAGTGACCTCTACCAATCGTTGAGTATGTTCGATAGCCTCCACCAGTCGTGGAGCAGGTTGTAGGGCCTCTCCCGACTGTTGAAAAAGGCATGATGACTTCTATTAAGTGCAGCAATTATTATTCACATAGATTGCAAATTGATAGCATGTTTATGCAAGCAAGTTTGTAAGTACTACAACCATTAAGTG
This sequence comes from Ambrosia x helenae, assembly GCA_030844895.1. NCBI lineage: Eukaryota > Viridiplantae > Streptophyta > Magnoliopsida > Asterales > Asteraceae > Ambrosia > Ambrosia x helenae. The sequence continues at coordinate 32,077 of JAUTDX010000276.1, read as the reverse complement.
TAAGTGTTTATCATGAATAATTAAATGTTTACGAGTATCATGAATAATTAGATGCTCAATGCGTAGTCAAATTAAGGGAAAAATCTAGTTTCATGTAATAACCAATGATGTTTTCTTAGAAAAGCATCTGTGAGATCAAGTATCAAGTCCAAACGTTTCAAATAAATGTAAGGTAGAGTCTTGTATGATTAAAAATAAACGTAATCAATAAAATAAATTTCCAGTCTGTGTTAGTACACAATAATACGCAAGGAAATTTCTAGGTGTTATATGCCTATGAGTATGACATAATTGGGTACAAAATGATAACAAGATCAAGAAAATGAAAACACGAGTATCATGAATAATTAGATGTCCAGTGAATAGTCAAATTAAGGGGAAATCAAGTTTCACAAACAATGATGTTTTGGAAAAAAAAATCATGTAGAATCAAGTATCAGGTTTTTAGTAGTTTGATTATCATGGGTAACTAGCTCACATGTGAGAAGGTGAAGGATATGAATTTAGTTCTTGAGAGGATGATGAAAAATTTTGAAGCAGAATCAAGGTTGTGAGAGATGGTGAATGTGAAGATAGTTGATAAAGAGTTTATTTTATAGTAAGGAGATTATATAGTAGTGTAAATTTTGGGGTTTGGATCAAAAGTTATAATCAAGTGTATAAGAAAACATGATTGTGGTGTATGCCAAATATTGTAAAAATTTGAACAAGTTGAAAATGAGTGAATCTAGAGACTAGGTATTATTTAAAAAAAATTTATTTTCAAAATTGGTTTTGTACATAAGGCAAAAGTTGTTAAATAGTACAAGCTAAGTAAGCTTTGTAATAGTTTAAAACAAAAAAATCGTTTGTTACGTCAATAAATAATCAATTGAATTTAAGTTCGAGGACATCCTTTAAAAAAAAAAATATTATGTACTTTGTAAAGGTACTAGGTAATACAACAAGTTTTAGAAATCTTTAGTTTGTGCTAAAGTATGGGGTTATAGTTTTTAAAATAAATAACATGTGGAGAAAAGAAATAATATGATTTGGGTAGGGTGTTGAATATTTAAAAAGTGGCTAAGAGGGTAAGGTGAAGTGTGATTGTGAAATCCATAGATGGTTATGATAGTATGAACTTGTAAGCAATATATGAAAATCGTGAGATACAAAATATTGTATATGAACCGAGAGAGTATTATTGAAAAAGCTTGCATAAAATGCTTGGAGTGCCCTTGTCTGGCTGTAAAGCCCAACAAGAACGTTGACTTTTCAAAGGAATTGAACCCAATGGTGATCAAAGAAGACGTGCTTTAGCCTATAAGTGGACACTCACTCCAGGAATCCCCAGGTAAGCATAACAGGTCCGTAAATGGATTTATGCGCTATGCTTGCCTATGCCAGAAAACCCAGTGTACAGGCGTCCACCCTTCCAGATTGCACGTGTCCTTATCACACTCATTAAAGTTCAACAACTTTGAAGGAACAAAAGTAAGAGTAGGCATTATGCCTAAGAGTGTCTTCATGAAAGGTACTGTCCCTGTTCCATGATGATGTAGACATTTCCACTCCCCGTAGGACTCCATCTCTATGTACCATGATGAAAGATAAGAAGAATAGAGAGAGAGAAGAAGGGAAAGATAGAAGGAGGAAAGTAGGGAGAAATGAGGAGTAGGGTAATTCAGGAAATATTATGCATGCAAGTTGTAGTTCGGTTATAGTCTGGGCCTATTCCATCTAGTAACCTAGTTCCCTATAACCATGGCTCTGATACCAATCTGTAACACCCCAACCGATGGCGGAATCATCGAGGTGCCACGTAGTGACGATTGTTCAAAAGCTCATGGTACTAAAATGTAAATATTATTGAATAATCAAAATTGTCTTACATGGAAATGGAAATTACATTGTCTAAATGAAATGTAAATATTGAAATAATTGCATTGAAATAAAGCACTAAATGTCTCTTGCTAAAGCACTAGATCAAACTGCACCTGAAACATGTACAAAAAATAGGTTTGGTCAACATATGAAATGTTGGTGAGCATTCCTAGATTTGATATATATAGTAGGTTAAAAGTTATACAATTCAAGTGCAAGCTACAGTGCAAATATGTAAACCATGTATCAAACAAATGAGCGAAATCAACCCTGTGACTGTATAATGTACTGTATGAACTGTAGTGTACTCAACCAATGAATGGATGATAACTTAACACTGGCCACGGATTCTCCGATGAAAAAGGGGGAGAATCAATCTAGGCGGGGTGTCAATCCAAATAGCGCTATCCAATGTTAAGGTCGGCTTGTACCATGTTAATGATTTCACTAAGTACAAATGTAATCCACATGTATTGTCTAAGCATAAAACACGTTGTAAGCAATGCACATAGTACTAGAATTGTATTGTAAAAATGTAAACTTGTATTTGAAATTGTAATAGTGTACATGTAACACCCCAAAAAATGTATAAATGCAAAAGGGGTAGGAATACTCACTGTTTACGTAATAGCTTGCAATTGAACTTGGACAACGAAATATGTGTTGGAACTATCTCAAAGTATCAACCTAAAGTAATTGAAAATGTGTAAGGGAAATGACTCTAAGATATATGTATTTCTAGGGCTTCGAATTGGGGATAAATGTTTGTTTGATTATTAAACAAATTGTTTATTAATTATGAGAATTTTAATAGATGAATAAGTAAAAGTCTCTTTGTAAAATTTTAAGTTGAATATAGTCGCAACATAAGGTTTTAAGTATGAAAATAATTTTTATAAAATTATTTTCTTGAAAATAGAATATTTAATCTAATTATTTCATATTGTCAAAATATGATTTTAATATCTAAAAATATTAAAATTAAAGAATTCTTAAATTAAAAATTGTATTTCTGTTCCAAATGAATAGAAATAATTTATGTAAAATTTTGGTACAAAAATATTGTAAAATGAATTTATTATGATTTATTTATGATTAAAACTAACATAAATTGATTAAAAATGTTAAATAAATGATTTTTCTGAAATAAAAATCATTTTTGAAAAGCTTAATGTTATAAAAACTTAGGATAATTTTTGTGGAAATTAATAGAATTGTTTTGATATTTTTATAGATTTTTATAAATAAAATAGAATAAACTTGATTTATTTATTATGTATATTAAATAAATAAATTTTGAAAACTAAAAATTGGGTGTTGAACTTTTTCATCAGATTAACATAATATAATTTTTGTAGAATTTATAAAAGGATTTTGATATTTAAAAACGAATTTATAAGTTTAAATGTAATATATATATATATATGTTTAAATGTGTAAAACTGAAAAAAAAAATGAAAGAACTTGCCACAGCCGGGACTCGAACCCGGGTGGCTCGGGTGAAATGCAACAGACACAACCATCTGGTCTGGACCGATGGTTGTGTTTGTTTCTTGTTAATCAAATATAAATAACATAGCAAAACCTAGTGTTCTTCCCCAATATTATCAATTCGAGCCCTAGTTTTCCAATCGAGTGATTTACCCAATATTAATCTAATTAATCATAGGGTAAACACTTTGTAGGTTCTGATTAAAGAAACCCATAAACAAAAACCAACTTACAAACACGTTTGCGAACAGATTTCTTGGTCAAAGCTAAAGTCAAACAACGAACGAAGATAATTATTTAGAGTGTTTCAGAATGATTGGAGGTTAGGAGAGATATGTGAGCGAGTTGAAATGATTCGTAGGAGGTCAATTTATAGTGTGTTTCGATGGTTGGGTTAATTGGAAAGTTTGACAATTTGTTAAAGTCTAAACGCGTAAAAATAATGAATTGGTCAACGATTAATCGTGATTGATGTATAAACGAGTTGTAATAGGCCGAAAATCATGAAAACATTCCATTTGGAAAACAATTATAAGTTAATGTTGGTCAAACTTGCTTTCCCCCCTTTTTTGTCTGGATCGCGTAACAGTAGCAGAGGCAAGGGGAAAGAAGATGCAACAGTTAATATCGTGTTAAATATAATTGAGACTGGGTTAAAATCAACAAAGGCATGTGGAGCAGGTGGTGGTGGTTCATGCGTGTGTGTTTGTGTGACCCGGCTACCTGCCGGGTTCGAATCCCGGCAGGAGCCATTCTTTTTTTTTTTTTAAACAGTTAAGGGAGGGGAAGGAGCTGGGCTGGGCTGATGTATGGGCCTGCTGTTGGGCTCGTCTCTTGGGCTCAGCAGTGGGCTCCGAATCTTTAGAAAGGATGAACTAAAATGGGCTTAAAGAGAGGGTGGGTTGAGTTGTGTTGTGGGCTTAACAATAATGGACAAATCTTATTATTATTATTATTATTATTATTATTATTATTATTATTATAAAAAAATATATAATGAAAAAGTGACGGATGTCACAGCATCCCCTACTTTTAGAAACTTCGTCCCGAAGTTATTAGAAACGTAGGATTATGGATGCTTGGGTAAAATTAAGGTAACTGTGGTTTGGAAAGTTCGAATGATTTGGGTGTGAGTTAGGGATTAGGTTCGTCTCGAATAGTAAGGAGATAAAGATCTAGTAATTCAATAGGTTTCAAGTTTTAGGAATCCTATGATAAATGTACGAGTTGATTGTCCACAGAAAGACTAAATGAACTTACAAGCAAACAGAGTTTGTTCCTGGTTCGACTTCCAGTCTCACTTTCAACGCATCATTAGTGTTTGTATACAGGGTGTACCGCAGCTAACCCACCACACCTTTGATACCTTGAAAACGTACTGAACGCCTACCCAAGAATTCCAATAGAATTTCACACCACCCTAATGTACCTGTAAATTCATGATTACGTTCCGGACCGGAATCATCAATTTACCTTACATTAGGGTTTTATGTCCTTCTATGATCCCACCGATTGTTGAGCAGGTTCGATAGCCTCCACCAGCCGTGGAGTAGGTTGTAGGGCCTCTCCCGACTGTTTGAAAGGCATAGTGACCTCTACCAATCGTTGAGTATGTTCGATAGCCTCCACCAGTCGTGGAGCAGGTTGTAGGGCCTCTCCCGACTGTTGAAAAAGGCATGATGACTTCTATTAAGTGCAGCAATTATTATTCACATAGATTGCAAATTGATAGCATGTTTATGCAAGCAAGTTTGTAAGTACTACAACCATTAAGTGTAAGTGTTTATCATGAATAATTAAATGTTTACGAGTATCATGAATAATTAGATGCTCAATGCGTAGTCAAATTAAGGAAAAATCTAGTTTCATGTAATAACCAATGATGTTTTCTTAGAAAAGCATCTGTGAGATCAAGTATCAAGTCCAAACGTTTCAAATAAATGTAAGGTAGAGTCTTGTATGATTAAAAATAAACGTAATCAATAAAATAAATTTCCAGTCTGTGTTAGTACACAATAATACGCAAGGAAATTTCTAGGTGTTATATGCCTATGAGTATGACATAATTGGGTACAAAATGATAACAAGATCAAGAAAATGAAAACACGAGTATCATGAATAATTAGATGTCCAGTGAATAGTCAAATTAAGGGGAAATCAAGTTTCACAAACAATGATGTTTTGGAAAAAAAAATCATGTAGAATCAAGTATCAGGTTTTTAGTAGTTTGATTATCATGGGTAACTAGCTCACATGTGAGAAGGTGAAGGAGCTGGGCTGGGCTGGGTTAAAATCAACAAAGGCATGTGGAGCAGGTGGTGGTGGTTCATGCGTGTGTGTTTGTGTGACCCGGCTACCTGCCCGGGTTCGAATCCCGGCAGGAGCCATTCTTTTTTTTTTTTTAAACAGTTAAGGGAGGGGAAGGAGCTGGGCTGGGCTGATGTATGGGCCTGCTGTTGGGCTCGTCTCTTGGGCTCAGCAGTGGGCTCCGAATCTTTAGAAAGGATGAACTAAAATGGGCTTAAAGAGAGGGTGGGTTGATTTGTGTTGTGGGCTTAACAATAATGGACAAATCTTATTATTATTATTATTATTATTATTATTATTATTATTATTATAAAAAAAATATATAATGAAAAAGTGACGGATGTCACATCTGTGTGTAAAACCAAAACCCAGGCACCGAATTATGTGTATGTGTGAGTCGCCAGATTGCATAAGGAAACGAAATCATCTAGTATTAAAAATTTTGGCTCAAGTATTTATATTATACATTTAGAACATAATGAATCTCTCGAAAAATTAAAAGGATGCCACAACCTAAAAGAAAGTTAGCTCAAGACATCTAGGGGATTAAAGACTTGAGAAACAAAAAAATGTAACATTTTGTTGCAGAGTGGACGGTGGTTGTGGCGGTGGTGAGCAAGTGGCAAAGTTGTTGGTGTTGGGGTTGCAATTGGAGTGTGGGCTTGCAACTTGTCGTGGGTGGTCGCTAGAAGAGGAGCGGTGGTGGTGGTGGGAGGAGATACGACTTGTGGTGGTATAGTGGTGGCTTGGTGGTGGTGGTGGTGGTTCGGTGGAGTGGCTGGTTGTCACACCCTCAAATTCCACTTGCGGGGTTTTACCGCGAGGCACGTGATAAACCAGGAATCCAAGTCAACAGTCACAATAAGCAACAACTAAATGTGTAAAAGAACATTTAAACAACTATGCAGTTCCAAACAAGTTAGATAATGACAACATAAGCAGTTTTAAGTTTACAAACCATAACGATAACTGAAAATAGTTCAAAAGTTTAAAAAGTAGTGTTCGACACAATGCATGACAAAACGAGATTTCGTGCGACTCCAATTCGCCTAGCCTCGTTGCTATCTTAGTGACCTGAGAAAACATGCTAAGTTTGTCAACATATAATGCTGGTGAGTTCACAAAGTAAAGTTTGCAAAGTAAGTAAAATTTTTTAACGTTTGTAAACCAGACCCACATTGACCCTTACATCTATACCTGATGCTAGCTAAACATCGTTACATGATACTAAAGCGTCATAAACCATTCCTGAAAGTTAGTAGTTGTCTTATTTCCCCGCCACTGGTCATCACTCGGTGTTGTATGTTAGGTAGGACAAATATGCACCCGTCTGACCTCCAGTCGACCCGAGTGGGCTTGCTGGGCCTAATAGATCTATTCACCCTTTTCCCGCTGTGTATCCACATGTTCATGGTTCAAATGTTAAAAGGACTTTAGATAAAAATCGCTTAGTACCCATGTGATACAATTTAATGATATAGTCTAAAAATGTTAAAGTTTGTATAACATGTTTCTCCCCCAATAGGAAAACAGTAAAAAGGGTTGTGACAGTCACCTAGGTTGCGTCTTCGAAAATAATACTCAAAGATTCTATGATAGCCTTCACTACGGAAAACCTATCCTAAGACGCATATAAGTGTTCGACCGATGATACGTTTGTCTAATAACCCTTAGTTGTCCAAGATCGTGACTATGTTTGAAAAAGTTTTTGAGGTTTGAGACGACCACACAAGACCTGAAATCTTGTTGGTGACCCGTTATACCTGTATATTAGTCAAGTACAAGTTCGTAAGCAATAACACGTAGACACGCACCTCATATAACGAACAGATCACAAAACCTAGCACATAGATCACGTAATGCATGTATGAGTCATAAAACATGTTACGGGATTTCCAGACACACCACGGGGTTTAAAACGTTCTACTGGGTGTCAAAACACGCTACCGGGTTCCAAAACACAGTACTGGCTTCAAAACACACGACTGGCTATCAAAAGATAGGACTGGAATCAAAACACCCGACTGGCTTTGCTAGTCGTCTGCAGGTACACGACTGGTGTGACAACAGTCAACAAACCAGGTCAACGTCCGTACATGTTTCATTTATTACGTCATTATATGTGCATATTTAGACATTTTCCATGCAATATACCCCCCCCCCCAGTCTAGTGAAGCATGAGTTATTCAGGAAACTCAACAAAGGACACGTGTTTAATCATACAACACCCGGGAAATCGCTAAACAAGCATACAAAAGGGTTACAATACCCTAACACATGGTAATATCTATTTAACACATGAACATGGAAACAAGTAACTATGTTATAATGCACAAAATACCTGATAATATCGTCATTAAAACCCCACATATTATCACTTGACAAACATATGTTCAACCTATAAAGACTAGCAAATATTAACCTATGTATGAGCATATGAATCGATCTCTTATACCCCTAATTGTACCCATATATACACACGATACATACAATATAAAACCACTAGACTTTGACAAGAATTAAGCTAGTTTTCACTAAAACTACTAACAACTAAACCAACTTATACTATCTAGTTGTGTCCAAGTAAACTTATCCTTGTTAAACACTTTCTAGAAGCCGATATACATACATACATACATACATACATACATACATACATACATACATACATACATACATACATACACACATACATACACGTAAATGCACACACACATGATAAAGAACACATGCTACTTCCTAGATCCTAGTTATTGATGTGTCACCATCCTAGCCTATCAACTAACCTATAGAATGTTCTTGTCTTTTCTTGTTGACCGATTTCCACACGCATATCTTCTCCAAAGTCCCTATCATGAGAATGTCCAAACTATACACTAGAATAGCATGGAGGCTCCAAGACTTCACTCCATCTCTACCTCTACATTTACCTCATATAGATGGATCTTTTCTTTTGCTTGTCCACGGCCGAACACAAGTCCCAAGGTCCAACACATGTTCCTATCACCTAATTGTCATACTCTTACACTAGAAAGGTAATAACAACTAAATAACTAACCTTCCCAAGGTCAACACCCTCCCTAATTTGGTTGTAACCAATCGAACACAAGAAGCATGGAAGAAACATCACTATCCTCATGTGCATACTAATCCTACATTCATGAGTTGTCTCAATCACTCTATCCCAACCCAATAACCTTCGGCTGACCCCTAACCCCCATGTGATCAACGTCTAAGCAAATACTCACTTATACCAAAGTAGTAAAGCAAACAAACTATGACAACAAGCCTCTAGATATGACAACGCTCTTAAAACAAGCTTGCCATCCAACTCATCGGCTACATATTAGGAGTTTTACACAAGATCATGATTTGCTTTCCTTAACAATGCTCAAACCAAGAAGATTAGACTTACCACTTTTGTTGGATCACCCTTCCAATCGCCCTATATAAAAGGACCCTCATTCTTCCAAGTTTCTTGCACCACCACTCCTCTCATCCTCTTGAAACACCCCTCGGCCCACACCACATCCAAACCGAAGGCTCCAAGGTCCAAGCAAGGAGAGCATCAAGACACTCAACACCACTTTGGATCAATTAGGTAAGTTATCTAACCATTCTTTTCTTTTCTTAGATTAGAACCTCTCGGCCCCTTGTAAACACAATCTAAACCTTTGTTCTAATCGGTTATCATGTTAATCCAACTATCTATTTCTTAAAGACACCATAGATCACGCACATATACCACAATCCTTGAACACATTGTTAGATTTTATAACTAATAGTCACTTGTTAAACTATCACTTTTCCACATTATTAGTCGACATTAACAAAATCACCATCATTTGAGTAGTGTTATTCGAACATGAGAACAACAAAAAGATCAACTAATGATCGGTTTTGACAAACAATAACACATGGTATTCAGTAACCGTAGCGATTATCGCGTGCCATGGATCCTTTGAAAGTGGATACAATGGATCAGAGAGATTTAAGCTAATCAAACTCATATCTCAAGCCGGTGCAAGTTGTGTTAGTGATATATGTCATCTTCTTCTTTAACTTGCATCCTCTTGATCTTCACACTTGCTTTTGGAGCTCTGATCTTCTTTCTAGGAAAGTAAAGCTTCAGGTGAAAGTGGATACCATGGATCAGAGAGATTTAAGCTAATCAAACTCATATCTCAAGCCGGTGCAAGTTATATTAGTGATATCTGTCATCTTCTTCTTCAAGTTACATCCTCTTGATCTTCACCAAATCTCATTAAATTAACGAATGATCCAGATCAAGTTGTTGTCGGAGATATATCTATCAACGATGAAGGCAACCTGAAACAACCGGATGGTTGGTAGCTCTAGGTAAGAACATTGTGGATGGTGATGATAATAACTTCTCTTCAGATTCTGATTGCACCAGTGGAATTGGAATTAATGTTAGGATTTGGAGTGGACAAACCGGGGCCTAAGGTGAATCTGTTTGGTGATAGTAAACCTAGAGAGGTTTTGCTTCAGGAGAAAGGTGTGGATTATCGGAATTGAATACTTAGAGATGACACACGAAGCTTTAGACTCTAAGCGGATCCTTTGATTGCCAACTCACATCCTGTAGAACACAGGCCTCTACAAAGTTTGATCAATTCGCGTTTTTCACTTATTTAATGAAATTTAACGCGCATAACACATTCGAATTGGTTTTTTATTTTTTCTAAAAGTATAGTCAATTGGACATATCAATTAATCACGTTTATTATCAAATCCCTGTTTTATCGTTCATCAATTTTTTCAAATTTCATAACTGATTCCATAATATACGATTATCAATTCTTACCATATTCAAAAATCTACAATCATAGTCGATCACTGGTTCAATTTTTTTTACGAAAATCATAATCAATTTGCCGAGTTATTCACCATGTTCGGTATGTACTCTGTTTTTATTGTTTTTTCAATTAATCGTGATCTTACTCTTAATTTGTGTTTTCAGATCTAAACAATGAACCTGAATTCTTATTCGATGAAAAACATGAAGTTTCTACTGTTTTGAAGTTTTTTAGATCAGTGATGAAAACAGAGGTTGAGCATTCCATTAAAATTTTTTGATGTTTTGTGGATTTGAAGATAATCATTTGCGTTTTAGTATGTTTTATACATGCGTTTTGATGTATCTGGTGATATTATGTTTAGGATAACATTCAAATGCGTTTTAATATGTTTTAACATGCGTTTTGATGTATCTGGTGATATTATGTTATTGATAAGATTCAAATGCGTTTTATTATGTTTTAACATGCGTTTTGATGTATCTGGTGATATTATGCTATTGATAAGATTCAAAAAATAAATACATGCGTTTTAAGATTAACAAATGCGTTTTATCTGATTAATGAAACTACTGATTACTGTTGATTGATAACTTCTGATGAAGTGTTTGTAACTACTGAAGAAGAAGTTAATAACTACTGCTGAATCAAACCACTGATGGCCTAACTTCTGATGAGCAAACTACTGATGAACATTGATACACATGCGTTTTATGGGTTTACAAATGCGTTTTAACTACTGCTGAATCAAACCACTGATGGCCTAATTTCTGATGAGCAAACTACTGATGAACATTGATACACATGCGTTTTATGGGTTTACAAATGCGTTTTAACTACTGCTGAATCAAACCACTGATGGCCTAACTTCTGATGAGCAAACTAATAAATGCGTTTTATTGTTTTAATAGATGCGTTTTACTAATAAACATTTATATATATAATCATTCATTACATATGGCATAGATCACCATCCATGCCCCATTTTTTAAACATCCAAAAACCCAAAAAAAAAAAAAAAAACAAAAAACCACATCCAAGAAAACATACTAACTTAAAAGCCAAAAAACTACCAAACAAACCACCCACCACATTCATAAACCACCAATCCCATTCAGTCTTTGTTGTTTAAGATTTCATCCCTTCCCTTCCTCTTAGCTTCCATGTTTGACCAGATGGCTTCTTCTGTGTTTTTTCAGACTGTGATAGATCAAATGATCAAAAGATTCTTGTTGAACACCCTTCTCTGGGTTATCTACATCTTTCTTTAACTTTCTCAAATCTTTTAAAGGAGTTTGTCATCATCAGACCCTGGATCCCTTGGTTGTTCTGCTTAAGACATCAAAACAAACAACAACAATGCATAATTTTACATTAGAATTATATCACTGAAGGCGTTTTATTATATCACTGAAGGCGTTTTACTGTATAATATGACAGTCTTAGTATCATTAGTAAAACGCATCTACTAAATTACAAAACACATTTATAACAGAATCATCCAATTTTTCATACAACAGGTTACTAAACATCTTATTCATCAGTAACATTAGTAAAACGAATCCATAATTAACTAAAACGCCTCCATCAATAACAATCAGTTACATTCAGTAACATTCGTCCAACTTAAAACAAAAAAATTATCTAATGCATTACTAAATTCATAAAACGCCTCTACTAAAACTTCAAAACGCATCTGCAACTATAGATCACCAAAACATCATACTAATCAGTAAAACGCCTTTACTTTTTTCACGTCCTTCACCTGTTTTAGGTTTTTAAAGTAAAATCATGAAGTAAAATTAAAGTAAAATACGATCAAAATACGATCAAAATTAAAGTAAAATCATGAACAATTCCTTACCTGATTTGCGTTTTGGAGGCATATTTGTTGATATGATTTAGTGTTTCTCCGATGCTCTGTTTTTTGATTTTTGATTTTTGGACTTCGGTGTCAGTTTTGATTTTTGGAGAATCAATCGCACGCATAAAATGAAGTAACCGTCAATTAATGAGGTTGATTTGGGCGCTGGATTAAAAAATTCAAATTATTTTAGTTTGTAATTTGTCTGTTTTACCCTCAAATTGATAACTGCCATTAATGACAAACGTGGGTAATTAATGTACGAGGTTTTCCTTATAAAACGCAGAAGGTGGGAGATGGAGGGCCAGGATGACTTCTCACACTTTGTAGGTTAAGAAGACTTTGTACGTTAGCCGGCCTCGTTGAAATAGAAGGGTGGAGGGTGTGAATAGCTGGAGGCTTTAAATAAACTTATGTTGAGCATTTGTACTGTACAAGTAATAAATGCAGACACATGATCTATAGATAGTGAGTCATCCATCATCATGATATACAAATTGTGGATCTTCAATTCTTCAACACATCCATCCATCCATATGATACGATGAGCACTACCACCATCTCATAGTCAAACCATTAATCGATCGATCGATAGATCATCTTATTATTATTTATATCCTCCTCCTTCTTCTTCTCCAATCTCTCTGTCTGTTTCAGCAATAAATAATCCGTTGTTGAAGCAATAATAATAATAATAATAATATAATATATAAAACCCTAAGTAATGAAGTAATATTAATAATAATAGGAAAAGAAAGAAAGGAAAGAGGAAGGGAAATAGAGGAGTTTTGGTATCTGGTTGATGGTCTCATGGGCGCTACGGGGTCTAAGCTTGAGAAAGCTCTCGGAGACCACTTTCCCGAAGGCGAACGCTATTTCGGCCTCGAAAACTTTGGAAACACTTGCTATTGTAACAGCGTTTTGCAGGTAAGTACTCTTTTCTTTATTCTTTCCATTTTCTCTCTTTTTTCTTATTTCTGCTCAATTTTGCTTATCTAATCTGATGATACACACACAATTATAAATCTATCATCAATTCATCATTATACAAACTTAGGTCTGCCAGCGAGCCAACCACTCATATTTTATTAGATATATAGGTTACTTATTGCGCTGCTGGGATATCCCTTATTTTAATATTATTATTATGTAGAATCTATAGAGTATATATATACTCTCCTAGCGTTAACGAGTTAACCTTTTGCAACTTGCAAAACACTACCGATTGTAGCACGTAGGGAACTAGTTAAGGCTTAAAACACTAACATTTAAGGCTAACAATTAAGACTTAAAACACTAATAGCACCAATAAGAAGAAATACAAATGGAAGAACTAAGAAGAAAGGTACTGGTATCAGGAATATTGGTCATATTGGTTGATATCGCTGATAATATCTGATGATATCGGTACTGATATTGTGACCGATATTTGGTACCGAGATTTTACCTAAGGACCGATAAGGCGATAACTGATATATCACTGATATATCGGTGATATTAACTGCTTAGAATATAACACAGTTTTTATGTTCAAAAAGGAGAAATGATGGATCCTGAACTCCAAGATTTAATTATTTAAAAAAAAAAGTAAAAAATCACATAGTTTTCTTTTTAGTAAACAAGTTTAACCGTGTCTTAAACAGGTCACCTATTGCCAAAAGAAAAATGTATTATATGAATATCTTGTGCCTCGCGTATGTGATGCATGTGCCTTCCTATTTCGCCTTGCATACGTGTATCCTATCACCGCACGGCCTCGGTAAAAGTATGCCTCCTGATGTTCAAAACCAAGGTTGCATGTTATTATATTGCGGAGGTATAGTTAAGCAATTGTTAAGTATTGTGAGCTTTCACTAATTGCTTCATTATCCCTCACTCTTTAGTCCTTTAGTCACCTTATACATGTAAAGTCCTGTGATACAGAATCAGCTTGACCCTTGATCGTTAACGTGTTATTTGTTTCTATGAATTAATAAATCATGTTTTTTCGCTTATAACTACTTGAAGAGAGTAGAGACTACCTCTTTTATTATCAAATGCAGGCATGGAGGTTTTATTGAAAGCGCTTGGTGTATCATGTTACTGGCTATACTTTTACTTAAGTTTTGTATCCTCACTAGTCATCCTGATGTTCTGTTTTGGTTTTGTTTTATTTTTCAGGCTCTTTATTTCTGTGTTCCATTTCGTGAACAGCTGCTTGAATACTATGGAAATGGTAAAAATACAGGAGATGTTGAAGAGAATCTCCTTACTTGTTTAGCCGAATTGTTTATGCAGGTAGCAGATTTAGTTAGAATAAACTTTTTTAGCGCTAGTTCTTTCTTTTGTTAATCAGCAAATATACTACATGTGCTATTCTGTTACGCTTGGTTAAAAAAGGCATGCCTGAGGCATGAGGCAGCAGATGCTATCTGGAAAATGCCTTAAAAGGCCATGAAAGCCGTGATTTCATAAAGTAGCATGAGGCCATCGCTTTTGCTAGAGGTGGTGTTTAAGGTGCTTGCTGTTTAAGGCCGCTGCGTTTTAAAAAAGGATCTTTGATTGAATATGTTGTTTGATTCAGTTCGCATGATTTTTTTTTATGTGTTGTTGATATTGAGAAGAAACAAACTAAGAAAAAAATAAAAGAGAGGAGTGTGGAAGAGATGGGTCTGTACTCTGTTATCACTTTCTAGGAACTTCTTTGTACCAGTGGAGGTGTTGTTTATATAAACATGAAATAAAGTTAAGAAAAGATAAAAAAAAAAAAAAAGGATAAAGATGTAGAGATGGTTTGAGTGTGTCAATGGATGATGTGTGAGAGAGGAATGTCTGTAATCTATGTCATGGTTTCCAGTAAAAAAATATGGAAGTGAACCTTTTTTTTGTCTATTAATGTAAACTTATTTGATTGCACACAGAGCTTCTTTAGTTGTGCATAGAGATGAGGAATCTCGCAAATAAGATAGTTCATGCTTTCTTAATTATTAAAATGCGTAGTTCTCCTATCATTTTACTTTTGGGTGTTTAAGGAGCAACAAGTTATAAAATGTCATCTAGAATTAATTTTTATCTACTTTATGAATACGGGATGCCTTGCGTATGTGAGGCTATCGCCTTCGCTGCTTGCCTTGGCTTAATAGTTTCTGACACTGCTTATGTTAAAGATGACTTCTGTTACTTAAATTCTGTTTTCCAACTGGTTTCACAGAAGCTAATGGTTTATTGAAGTTTTACCAATTTTCCATTCTGTGGGTAGAATTTATAAAGTTCAATGTTTTTAGTTAAATATGTGGAAATCGATTTTTTGAATAATTAAGAGAAATTTGGTTTAGATTAGCTGACTTGATTTTATCTGTCTGTTTAGATTAGTACACAAAAGAAGAAAACAGGTGTTATTGCTCCAAAGCGCTTTGTACAAAGAGTGAAGAAAGAAAATGAGCTCTTCCGTGGTTACATGCATCAGGTACATTCGGGGTTTAATTATGTAAACCATATTACGGTTCACCCTCTGAACAAAATTATGATGCCTCTGATATACTGCTTGCAAGATATGCATCGATAACACACATATACCGTAATATTATGAAATTCCTTCAAATCTTTATGTAAACTCACATTTTAATCAGTCACATTATTCATGTTGCTCTTGAACTTTAGCAATTTTAATTTCTGAGCAGTCTTTAAAGTGTTCTGTAGGATGCTCAAGAGTTTTTGAACTTCTTGTTAAACGATTAATTTCTGACCAGTCTTTAAAATGTTGTGTAGGATGCACACGAGTTTCTGAACTTCTTGTTAAACGATCTTGTTGACATACTAGAAAAAGAAGCAGCAAAGGGTCCAGCAGAAGGTTTATCACCTCCTCAAAAGATCGTTAATGGGCCACATGGTGGTCAGGTCAATGGTGTAAAGAAAGAGCCCCTAGTTACCTGGGTTCACAAAAACTTTCAAGTTAGTTTAAAAATTGAATATTATTATGCCATGCTAGTAGTGATTATATTACCATCAGTATCCCTAAAATAGGTGGGTCGGGCACATTGGGTACTAGGTCAATGAGATATTTTTTTTTTTGTGTGTGGGTCAAGTTGGGTTGATTTGAAACACTAACATTTATTTATTTATAACCAGTGGCAAATGGCAAATATGTTTTTAAAAGTTCTATTATTTCAATACTAATCTAATTTTTTAATATAATGACTTAGGAGGTTTTATTCATTATGAATACACCTTTGGCGACTTTGGACCTGTTTGGCCCCATTGACTTGTTTTTTAGCTATTTTATATTTCACCTTATTGAGTTAAGAGATAAAACATAACATGCCTCGACCCATCCAGTCATCCACTATCAATTCTATAACTAATGTACCTGGTTGTATATATTCCTTGATGATATGTGTCATTTAATTTCGCTCATTCCTTTCCTGTACTTTAATTTGCAGGGTATACTTACGAATGAGACAAGGTGTCTAAGGTGCGAGACTGTGACTGCAAGAGACGAGACTTTCTTAGATTTGAGCCTTGATATAGAGCAGAACAGTTCAATTACAAGCTGTTTAAAAAACTTTAGCTCCACCGAAACCTTAAATGCTGAGGATAAGTTTTTCTGTGATAAATGCTGCAGGTTGGTACCATCTGCAAACATCAACATTTGACTTGATGCATAGTTTACTGACTGGGTGGGTGGGTGGGTAGGTTGGGTAACAAGTCAAAGCCGCTAATTATTGGTATGGTTCGAAAGAGGCAGTTTAAGTTGTATGCACTAAAAATATAATTCAGGCGCTTTTTTTCTTGTCCCACCCATTTGACCTGTGTTCCTTTTAGTTAAGTTTTCTATTTTACTAGTTTGACGTATTTGGAGATAGAACGTAACTTACATTGATCCAGAGTTGTCACCTCTAGTTAGATATCTAAGGTACTTACAAGTAGGAATATGGAAAATATGATATCAAAACAATATTCATCATGTTGATATTAGTAAGCGCTTTTATTATGCAAAGTTTATTCACCAATGAATCTTACTTGCTGGTTTAGTGAAACTCACAGTTTATCAAAAGCAGAGGTGTCAGTTCTGACCCATTTACAGATTTACCAATAAATGGGTTGATTTGGGTTATGTTTTAACTAGAAAGGGAAATGGTCAAACGAGTTGCCAAAACATATTCAACTGCATAAGATGCTCCTAAATCCCTATATTAGAAGGTTAGATTATTTCTGTAATAAACTAATATTATTGTTTTTGTAATCACTGCAACAACAACCTTACCCAGTAAATTCCACAATTAGCAAGTTTTTGTAATCACTATTACCACTAATATTATGTCATAAAGTCAAATTATTTCTAACCTACTGTTTTTCCAACAATTAGTAGTTTGATCTAAAATGCCAGGAATTTAGCTGTTTGATAAGCATCATGCTAATCATTTTATACTGTGCTCACAGTTTGCAGGAAGCACAAAAGAGGATGAAGATAAAAAAACCGCCCCATATTTTAGTTATACATTTAAAGCGTTTCAAGTACATGGAACAGCTCGGTAGGTACAAAAAACTATCATATCGCGTGGTGTTCCCTCTGGAGCTAAAGCTGACCAACACCATGGAAGACGCTGACTGTGAGTATTCTTTATTTGCGGTGGTGGTTCATGTTGGCAGTGGGCCCAACCATGGCCATTATGTCAGTCTGGTGAAAAGCCACAACCACTGGCTATTTTTTGATGACGAGAATGTGGAAATGATTGAAGAATCAGCTATTCAGACCGCCTTCGGTTCTGCTCAGGAGTATGCTAGTAACACTGATCACGGTTACATTCTCTTCTATGAGAGCCTTGCTAACAACTTGAGCTGATAACGGGTATGTTGATTATGATATAACTCTGTTGTTTAATTGTTCTATATTCTGTCCTTAATAGAACTAGATCAGAGAGAACTATAATCATATTCATGTGGGTTAGATGTACAGCTGATTAATGCTCTGCCATTTTTCAAAGTACTTGTAATGCAATTCCTGCTATGATAGTTTTTTTTTGGATGATTCAAATTCATGGAAATAATGAAGGAAATTAGATGGGTTACCAAACTGTATTATTTAGTGGTTTTATCTAGATCAGCCGATCAGGTGTTGAATGGTAAATGACTTCTGTAATTTGAGTCTGATTCATCAGAGTTTGGATCATTTGTATGAATGTTAGAATCAAAGATTGATTGGTTTATAATGCTACACACACATATGGATCAAATCAAATACAAAGTGGAACGTGGTTGAGACGTATGTGAAGCGTGTTAGGAGTTAGGACCGTAGACTACGCTATTACAGTGGTTAAGATTTTAGACGTTGGTAAGGTTGTAATTAACATAGAAGTAAAAAGGACTGAAAGGGAAATAGACTGGAATAGCCACATTTTTATGTTAAATCTAGTTTCACAAACATTATGAAAAAGCAAATAATGATGAGAATATCTTATATTCTAGTGTTTGAAAGTTAACAAGTTAAAATATTTTGTATAAATTTTTTTTTAAGTATTTTAACAGTGCACCTCGCATACGTGATGCACACATAGGGTTTTGGGATCAAAACGCATCGACAGTACCCTAGAGACACTTATTCTTAGTCAATTTGTGTAGTTAGATTCAAGAGGATATAACAGATTAGAGCAGTTTGAAACCAAAGAACAATTATCTATCATCAACATGATTAGCATCTAAAAACATAACAAATCCCTAACTTTTCTTAGAGGGTAAAGATAAGATGAAGGACGCACTCACGATCTTCATCGTCACCCTTAAGAAGACCACCCGAACATCATATCATTTCATCCCTGTGTACCCTGTGCTTCAGATCCTCATGACTTATTGAAGCAGATATTCAAAACGGTTATGGTGGTCAGAGACGTAGGTTCATGTTCTGCCTTTTAAGGTCAAACCTAGGCAGAAACAACATACTTCCAATACCAATGCTTACTCCAAACATTGTCCATGCACTCAAGGGGAACTCCTTTGGTCTCCGGCAAGAAAACACCAATAACGGTTGTCATGAGCGACGTCATGGCACCATATAAGAAGAACACACCATACTTCATAGAACATAGCATTGACATTGAATACTGAGCGAGTATAAAAGTCATAATGAAGTTTGTCGAGACACCTATGCCTGTTCCAGCCGCACGAACCTCTAGTGGTAGTATTTCACTCGGGATAAGCCAAGTAAGTGGACCCCATGACCATCCAAACGCCGATGATATCATACACATTAACACTAGCACCGCTATCCAATAGCTGTCCTCCCATTCGTTAAAATGGCCTTGTGCTTGAAGTGCTAGTGTGCATGCAATGAACACCTTCATTTTGATTTGTTTTTAACTTGGTAAGTTCTTCTGAATGCATATAGTTATATATGTATATGTAATTGTTTTCAACCTGATTATGATTTTGGGTTGTGTTATATCTTTGAAGACACAAAACGGGTTGAAAATCACTCAAATCCTGTTTTTGACTGGATACATCATTTTTATTAAAGGATTTTGATTATTTTGTAAGGCGACTGTTGCGCGTTAGTTACTCATAAAAATATTTTAGATTACTAAGTTTTTGCAGGTCAAACCATCCGGGTCTGGCCAGACCCGTTACCCGCCTCACTTTTCGTGTGACCTTTAAGAAGTAGTTTAGCAAGCTTGTTCTTGAATGCGTACAACTTCCTAAATCTTTTATTTTTTAAAGATTTACATTATTTTTATTCCAAAATGGTTTCTGTAAGGCGATTAACACGTTCTTCAATTTTTTTTAAATGAATAAGTTTTTGCGGGTCAACAATCTGATCTCACCAGTTACCCAATCCGCGTTGTTGATCTTGTGACCTTTAAGAAGCTGTTTAAGCGCAGTAGAAGGGAAAGATGGACATACATGACCGAAAACGATTTGCAGACCACCTTGTAGAAACATTAACCTTCTTCCAATATTATCAACCATGCAAGTTGACATGAGTACAGATGCCAAATTCACTACTCCAATTACTAAAGCTGCAAACAAAGACCCTTCAGTCCCTATCCCTATTGTCCTTAACACCACGGGTGTGTAAAAAGCAACCATACCGATCCCGGTTAGCTGCTGAAACCTGCAATAGCTACTGTCAGCACTAGGTGTGGCCTGTATCTAGGTTCCATCAATTTCTTGTATGGCCACTTGTGGTTCGATCTAACAGCCTCATTGATGTCAATCAAGTCTTTTAGCTCGGCTTCAGCTCCCTCCCTGGTTGACCGGACCTTGGTCAACGCAGCCAGGGCCTCATCGCTCTTCCCGCGTTGGATCAAGCTTGATGGTGTGTCGGGGATAAATAATGCCCAATGATCAGGATCATTGCAGGTACACTTGCACACCCCAATGAGAGCCGCCAGCCGTGGCTGCTTTTTGAGCGGTTGGCTGCCAAGGTTATTAAGCTGGCGATTACAGCGCCCAAACATACGAAGAACTGAAATGCTGTATTTAGAGCTCCTCGCCATTTTGATGGTGCCATTTCGGTTATGTATACTGGTGCAGCCTTGTAGAGATAGCAACGAATTATGCACAGTTATAAGGTATGAATCTAGGGACTTGCATTATAAAACAAAATGCACACCTGATTTGCGAATCCGATGCCAAACCCGACAAACAGACGGCCCACAATGAGGGTAGCAACATTCTGTGCAAAAACCGCAAAGGCATTGCCGTTATGAAAAGGATTCCACTAGTAATCAAGCTAAAGCGGCGACCTATGACACGTGTAACCTGACCAGCCAACAAAGATGATACCAAACCCGCCATGAACATGGATGATATAAACGCGGTTAACTTATGATTATCAAACAAGCAGTATGGGTCTTTTTTCACGTCCCTCATCTTTGCTAGAACCGCGGGGAAGAATTTTTCTAAAAATGGCGCCATCATTATCACGCCTCCTACAAACATAAATCTTGATTAGATACAATGCGCGATAACACATTGTTACCAAAGCATTACCAAAAGATGAAAAATGACCAAACCTTTTAAAAAAATGCAAAAAGAAAACTAACCACAGACTGTAGTATCATATCCGTACAATAAACCTGAAGAACCCGCGATGATACAAACAACTATAACGCTGTTTGTCAAAGGTGTTTTGCATAATTCTTCTTCTTCTTCCATTATTGTTGACGTATTCAACAAATTTTGAATATATGTATATATTCTTTTTCTATTGAAAAAATAGTTTGGATTTTGAAACAATGGTGTAGAAAGTTGTGGAGATGGAGAGGCCGAAAATGTTTGGATTTTTTTTTTCAGGAATTTTGGGAATTTAGAAAATCATTGGTTCGTGACTATCTAAATCATCAACTTGATTGGTTCTTACATTTAACTAACATTTGTCTTGAAAAATACAACAAACAAAGCTTAAACATCCAGTTTAACCTAACCTATTTTTTTAACGGCAAACTTCATTTTATTCATCACCAAATATGTACATGATTTCTATTAGCAAGTCGCTAAATAGAAACATCACCCAACCAATCGCCTAGATTACTTATGAACTTATATTTTACATTTTGAAATTACACCACTTCTCCCAACTAAACAATTCCTTCTTTGAAGGCATGCCAAACGCATTCAAGCATGTCATGTGCTTTTGACTGCTTGGGGTGCTTGGTGTATTAATAGGAGGGGGCATTGCATGAGATGCACCTCTTGTTTATGGCCTGGGAATTTTTTTCAGATGGTCTATAATGGTTATTTATATCCCAATTTTGAGTAGTATAGAAATCTTAAAGACAAAAAAAGGTTATATAAACAGCTTATGCATTGTTTTATTTTTGATTTAATTTTAAGTATATAAATTAATTTTATTTGTGTGCAAGTCACTCTTGAAGCACAAGTGGTTTTTGATGTTTGAATCCTATGTGGCATCTAGATGGAAGAAAGTCGTTCGAAAATTTTCAAATGGGTGCCAAGGAATTTTTGTGGGGGGAGGTAGGAAAGAGAAAGGAGAGAGGCGACAAAGTCGGTTTAGTTTGCTGGGGAGTTCACATAAAAGGAAGGGGTGTCATGAATTCTCTAAAAATGATCGATACTCTAAAAATGAACTAGATTTAGGCATTTATTGGAAGGATTTAGACACGTTTCATATGATAATAACAAAATTTTATCCAATAATTAGTGATAATTATGCAAGTAAAACATGTGTAAATAATGACACGCGAGTAACATACAATAATTTGTTATAAACCACGACTGTCAAAAAAACATGATATCAAAAACTTCTAAATGTTAAAATCCCAAACCAAATAGTTTTTACACCCAGAAAACAAAGACTAAATACAAGGTACAAAGATCTAAACAAAACTCTAGAACTCACCACTCTTTGATCAAAAGACCTCACCACAACTACAAGATACAATGGATTTAAAGTACAAAACTTAAGCCTTAACAAGACGTTCAAAGCTTATAAATCCTAATCCAGAAGATGATGACTGAGAGAAAAACAAAGAGTTTCAGAGAGAGAATGTAAAAGAGAGTAAAACAGAATGATGATCTGACAAGAGAGAAGGAAACACAAGCTTTTTATACTCCATCTCTCAACACACTTCTCGAAAATAAATGAATGTTCAAGATTAAAAGTGATAACTTGATCAACGGATGAGACACATTTGTGTTTGTTTCACCCGGATTACCAACGTGACAAAGACCCACAAAGTTGGGCCTATCAGATATGCTAACTGGGCTCGTGAACACATAATGGGCTTCCCCAGCTACTAGACTCCAGACTTCAATCAATCCTAGCTGCAGCCCATGATCCATCAACCTACAAAAATACCAAACCTTATGCAATATATTAAAAAACAATAAAAATGCAAACAATGAAAACTAAAATTGGTACAAAGAACATATTACCTTGTTGTTTTAACAACGACCAAAATGACAATTGACTCTGTATATAACTTCCATTCTTAGTCCTCCTCTTCTGATTTTTTCATTTCATATAAGTGTAGCAAGATAAATATTGTACTCTGGTAACTAACATATGTGTTCTGCTAAATAAGATTTGAACCACCTTATAAGAAGAGAATAATTAAATAAAAAAACATATGGAAGTATAGGGAGAAAACCCTTCAAAATGAGAAAACTCTAGAAAATCCTCAAAAAAACCTACTTCCCGAGCTTTTTTTTTTTTTTTTTTTAAAAAAAAATTAGGGCATGTAATATACATGTTTTTAAGTGTTTTGAGCCAAAAAAATCAAAAAAGCGCCGAAGGGTTTTTTTTTTTTAAAAAAAATAATAATAAGTTTTGCATCATAACATATGTTAGCTTATTTTTGCACTGGTAACATATGTTATGATGCAAAACTTATTTTTTTTTTAAAAAAAAACCCTTCAGCGCTTTTTTGATTTTTTTTGGCTCAAAACACTAAAAAACATGTATATTACATGCCCTAATTTTCTTTTAAAAAAAACTCGGGAAGTAGTTTTTTTTGAAGGTTTTCTCATATTATTTAGGGTTTCCGTATTATCCATCCGCAAACACTATTGTTGAAACAACTCATAAAAAGAAAACATAAATTTTATAGTTTTTAAAAGACCATATGTTTCTTTGTTTATTATTTTGTGATTGACCTAACTAACAATCTATGAGACTAAAACCCTTCCCCTCCCTCCCTCCTTGACAATCCCAATTAAACTTAAACCCCCAATTCACATCACAGAACAGAACCTTTCTTTTGGTATTTCTTTCTCTCTTTCTCTCCATTTGTTTTTTTTTTTTTGTTTATGAGTAATATGAAATCCTAAAACTTTTATCTTGACTATCGTTTCATAAGAAAATATAAACTGGGTGGTTTTAATTTAGGGTTTCCAATTTAACAGAGGCAGCAGTGTTAGTTTGATGTGATTGTCTTGCTAATATGAGAAATTTGTTATAAAACTTGATGTGATTGTCTTGCTAGATGAAATGAGACGATTAGTGTTAGTCATACATGGAATTGGAACTGATTCCATTAAGAATAAGATGATGGATGATGTCTGCCCTGGTTAGCTTAGGTGGTTGTTAGTGAGTTTATCATGTTCCAGATATTCTGTTGCCTATCCAAGAAAAAAAATCATTTCTAGGAAACATAGAAAGTGATTATGTGATTCTGCATGAATAAGATCATATAATCAGTTGTAATAAATTAGGCTGTAGAAAATACTGTTTGGATCAATAGGCGTGTTTACTATCAGCTTCGGACGGTTTTTATGATAATTTTGGAGTTAACCGTTAAGCACGGTTTGAAAATTGGCAAATCAAACCGGCTGGGTTGGGTGGGTCTGCCGGCTGGTTTAGTAAGGTTTGGCGCCTTGAACCATTTTTTCTTTCAAAATCTTTAGTTTGTTTTAAGAAAGTTAAAATAAAAAATGGTAATAAAGAGGCTAAACGGTCGGTTTCATTTTTCAAACTGTTAAGTCATACTATTAACTGCGTAAGCCTCAAACATGTGTGTATGTTCTATCTGCAGTAATACGAAATGGGGCAAGAACAGAGCACCGTCATTGACTCACCTGTACCAGAACCAAAAAGGGAGGACGCGTCTTCATCTTCATCTTCATCTTCTCCACCTTCAATGGAGTCACTGCTTGCAGAAGCCACCGCATATGGCAACGAGGACGAAAACCTATCACAGGAAGCCAAAGCTCAAAAAGCCTTAGAATGCCCGTGTATTCAAAACCTTAGAAGCGGGCCCTGTGGGTCCCAGTTTTCCGACGCCTTCTTATGTTTTATGAAGAGCAATGCTGAAGAGAAAGGATCAGACTGTGTGAACCCATTTGTGGCGCTGCAGAAATGTATTCAGACCAACCCGAATGCATTTCCCAGCGATGTACTGGAAAATGATGAAGCCGAGGCACAGGAGAAACCGGTGCAAGAATACAAAATTATGCCTCCTAGATGGTCGTTAGAAACCGCGGATCCGAAACCGAAGCTTTAGTAAAGGATCTTACTCATTTTTCCAACATAATAAAATTTTTAATTTGCTGTTTCGGTGTTTTTGTATAAGCTATTTATGAATTGTCGACACTTTGTTTTTGTTTTTCTGTTTTACTCCTTATTGAAAAGGTACAACACGAATTGACAAGATATGTAGTCATAATAGTCGAACACGTGCTAACCCAGACTCGACTCAGTTCGGATCTTAAACGTTTCTTGTCCTAACGGCTTTATGTTAGCTTCATGCAATGTTTTAAAAACCGGTTTTTATACCGTACCATATCATGCTTAGTAACGATTTAACCGGTCGTATCGGGCAGTTCAACCATGTTTGAACGGGTTTTTAAAACATTTACGGCCGCGTGATGGGGGCCTCCCTCATCGTGTTGTTAGACCATGTGTAATCATATGTTAAATGGGTGAATATACAGACCATGCGCATTTGGTGCCCCTTTAACCCAGGAACACCGCCCCCCTCTAAATTAAAGGGGCACTAATGGGGCTGCGCGAAATATTTCGCATGAGTTAAATGTTGGATGGGCCAATCATTGAGTGACACTTCATTTTTGTTTTTCTTTCTTTTTTTAATTCAGATTTAATACCACTATATATTCACCCTCTTTCACCCACTAAATTTCACCCATCATTACATCCTTTACCCATTTCAAGCTCCTTTCACTCACCAAGTAGTCCCACATCGTCAATGCCAGGTGTTAAAAAATACCCCTTACACATGGTGTTAAAATGATGACCACCAATGCACGTGGATAAGGCCGCCTTGGGTGAATTAAATGTGGGGCCAAACGGTAAAATGAAGGAGAATCTTAAAATTGGTGAAGTTCATTATTTTGATTGGAGGGAGGAGTGGAGTAAAAGACCGAGAAAAATGGTGAAGTTTCTTGTTTTGGTTCAAGTGGCGGAGTGGAGCAAAAGATCAAGACTATTCCTAGAAAGTGGTTTAGACGTAGAAGAAGCCTAATTCAACAAGGCCAAGCATCTGATAGGAATGGTGAGGAGAACAATCATATGAACGAGGGAGATAACATAAAAAGATGAAAACGGTATATCCAATTGGAGGTATCATTGGAGAAATGCATCTCAGAGTTTTCGTAGGGTACAAACATAGGGCGACTAAATGCATTATGAAGTGGGAGAGATGCTTGATTTTTGATGACATGGGGTAAGAATTTTGTTATAACAGTAGTAAATATAGGTGATTTTGCGGGCGCTTTACATTGTGTTAGTGTCTTACTTGTATAACGTAAAAAAAAAAAAAAAATAAATGCACGTGGAAAGCATGGGTCAAAGCTCCAGTAAGTTTGTTACTTTAGAAAAGCTCTGAATCCTGATAATGTGGCCTAGTTGGTAAAATGGCCGGTTCTCTCTTTGGGGGAGCCGGGTTCGATTTCCACGGGAGTCATGTGATGGATACCCCCACCCTTGTGGTGGGGTAGGTGGTTGGGAAGTGATGGAGAGACCCTTGACCCTTGTGGTCATGGGTTTGACTCCTGATCCCTCCAGGTTTTACCGGTTCACTACCGTCGTGCCTTCGGGCGGGTTTGTGGGACGGGTTTTCCCTGGAACAGGAGACGGGTGGGCCGAAGGGCTCTGTCCGTACGGACTAGAGGCCCTCTGGGGCCTCTTTCGACCATTGAGGACCGCGTACAGAGTATCTGACAATACTTTAGTTAATCGTTCAAAAAAAAAAGTCACATGAGATGGCGCAGATAACGTTGCAGAAATTTTATTAATATTAATAACTAATAAATTTAATTCAATGGGTTTCATATTTCAATAGGCTGTTGTGGTAGGTAGGTGGTAGGTACACACACTCCTAGCTCTTAAACAAACAAACAAACAAACTTAAAATCTGTTTGATCTTTTCCTGAATCCAAACCAATTATTATTAGCGTTAACAAATGGATTCAACAACATTGTTCACCAATATATTCAGTCTCTCAAAAACAACATCATATTACTCACCAGTCCTCTAATTCAAAGCCACCGGACTCAGCTCCATGTCCGCCGCGGAGCCAAAGCCCAGTTTCGGATTAGGAACCGTTGGCCTGTCTTTCGAATAACTCGGGTGGTGGGGGAGGTGGTGGTGGTGGTGGTGGTGGCGGAGGTGGAGGTGGAGGGGAAATGAAGGGGGATCGGATAGTTGTTGGAGTTGATAATAATAATAATGATGATGGTTTTGATGATGTGATTGTTTTGGATGTTG
Source organism: Ambrosia x helenae (assembly GCA_030844895.1). Lineage (NCBI taxonomy): Eukaryota > Viridiplantae > Streptophyta > Magnoliopsida > Asterales > Asteraceae > Ambrosia > Ambrosia x helenae. The sequence continues at coordinate 4,574 of JAUTDX010000276.1, read as the reverse complement.
AGGTCACCATTGTTTCTTCTAAATTCTAATCCCTTTCTTTCTTTCTTTTTTTATTTTTTATTATTATTATTATTATTATTATTATTTATTATTATTATTATTATTATTATTATTATTATTATTATTATTTTTTGTGAAATGTTTCTGAGGTTACAAATTCTTTTCTCTGACAGGGTATGACCTGTGGAGGGTGTTCCGGAAAAGTAAAGAGGATTTTGGAGAGTCAAGTAAGAGTCCTCTACATACATTACAAATGATAAAACAAAAGAATTTTGCAAATCTGTCTGTCTGAATAATTTTTTTATTTTTTTTATGTTCATAGCCACTTGTATCAGCTGCAAGTGTAAATCATCAAACAAAGACGGCAATCGTATGGCCTGTACCGGAAGCAAAGGTTACACCAAATTGGCAAACAGTCTTAGGTGAAGAGCTTGCAAAACATTTGACAACTTGTGGATTTAATTCTAACCTTAGAGGTCAGTATCATTTCCACAATAAGTCTATAATATTAAACTCTTTGTCGAGTTCGAGTTTACAATTTTACATCATTTTCCGTATGTTAAATATTGTACTTGTTACGCCCCACTTACGATGTGCGCATATAATGTATATATGTGTGGCCCTCGGGGCAAAAGTAAAGTTGCACTAGTTTTAACGTTATTTTACTAATTTCGTGAAAATAACGTTAAAAACAAGGGACGGTTAATCATGCATCATGTGGTGGCGTTCATAGCCAAAAGACAAAGGGGTACATGCACGATCGGATTTGTCCCGATTGCTAAGTGTTTTGTGCCTTATGTCCAAGGCTTGATACCAAACCACATCGATCCGAGGGTCTCACTGGAAGCAGCCTCTCTATTCTTAGAGGTAGAGGTAAGGCTGTCTACATCTTACCCTCTTCAGACCCTACCTTAGCCTTGCTATAGGTGGGATTAACTGAATATGATGATGATGAAATATTGTACTTGTGTCCCCTTCATCAGAATTTTGCATCATAAAGTTCTAATAACAAAGCATGTTATCACTAGATGTTGAGAGGACTGTTATTGCTAATACTATGGTTTTGCAAAGATCAAGTATTTTTGTGCATTTTTTTTTTGTCGGTTTTGGTTCCCAAATGAGTGTTTTTGCTACTTCTGACTCGGATTTTCTGTTTTTTTTTTCTTCAGAGGTGTCAATTTTTACCCATTTACGTATGAACGGGGTTGGTTTGGGTTATGTTTTATCTCTAAAAATGTTTAAAGTAAAAAAAAAAAAAAAAACATAGCTTAAAAGCAAACTGGTCAAAGGGGTTGAGTGGGTCAAAAGTCTCATAACGTGTACTCTTAATGCATAACCTCCTAAATCATTTTATTCATATATTTTAGATTATTATTGAAATATCACAACTTTTATTATCATATTTGACATGCATTATGTATAAAAAAGGTAATTTCTTTTGGACTAAATGTGCGTTGGGTCACCTCAATCTGACCTGACCCTACCCATTTTCCGTGACGCCCAACCCACCCATTTTGCCACATTCAGTTTCTTCCATATCTTTGATGGAATTCAAATCCTCTCTACTCACAACTTGTTTTTACTAGAAATTATTTCAAAATTATCAAATATCTCTAAGTACATTAGTGGTTGTCCCAAAGTGTTTTGTTGGTCATATTCAGCACATAATAATAGGGGTAATGGTTGAAATCTTCCAAAGGTAAAGCTTTTGAGGTGTTTGGGGTGATAAGGTGAACTTCACCTATCCTGATAAAGACTTCTGTAAATAAGAGAAGATCTGCACTATTTTCTCGGTTTCACTTGAGTTGGTAATTAATGAGGATTGGTGGATGGCTTGCAGGTGAGGCTGCAACGGAAGGAGCGGCCTCTTAAAAATTGCAATGAATTCTTATGAGATCAACCATAATCTTCTGTGGTATGTCCTTGTTACTTAGACTTATTGTTTTTCATATTTTTCATATTTTGTTTTGTTAAAAGCATAAACTCTTTACTATCTTTGAAAGGTAGGTATAGCGTTACGTTATTTTAAATTTGTTTTTTTTTAAATCCATAGGCGATTCATGTATGCAAGGAGGTAATTCTATAACGGGAGACCATCACACGTCGGAAGCTTCATTTTCATGATATGTAGTAGAGAACCTTACTTTTTTCGAAAGTCTTAGTTTAGATTTTGTTTTTGAGTAATGATATCACTCTAGTGGGATGTATCCTTCTTTCTAGTACGAAATAAAATATACCATCTGCCTGCTTGTGGTCTTCATGGATTCTGATGTTCATACATTCGGATATTATTCACATTTAGGGCTGTTCAAAACGCTCGGCGCTCGCCGATCGCTCGTCGCTCGTTCGGAATTTGCTCGGAAATTGCTCGTTCGATTTTCCGTTCGGTTGTAAACGAGCCAATCGGCTCGGTTCGGTTTGTAAACGAGCCAAGCACGAGCAAAGGTCCGCTCGGCTCGGTTCGGCTCGATATAATTTTATTAATTTATTATATATATAATTATGTATATGCACATTAATTACATTTATATTTTTAGTTTTATACATGTCAGTCTATTGGGTTTGACTTAATATATGCATATATACAATTATATTTATAGTTATTGGCCTAGTCAACCCAATGATAACTTAACACTAAGTTTAATTGTAAAACTCTAAGTCGTGAAAAAATATTTTTGACTTCATATTCCCATTAGTTGTCCACTATCAATCATCTCTAGCTATCAACCTATGCCACAATTGTTATTTGTAGTATGCTCATCACCTTACTGGCCTCAACTAGAGCCTCATTCTCGAACGGTCGAACCTCAGTCATCACTATGCAGTGAGAATATTAAAGGAAACATCCCAAATTATGGTTGTCCGAAAACACTCGCCGCTTATCGCTCGCTCGATGCTCGCTTGAAAAAATGTGCGCTCGAACAATGCTCGCTCGGTTTCCGGATCGATTGTAAACGAGCCGATCGGCTCGGTTCGGTTTGTAAATCAGCCAAGCACGAGCAAAGGTTCCGCTCGGTTCGGCTCTGCTCGTGAACAACCCTATAATCACATTCTGCCTATCAGCACGAGCCGATTGTATACCTTTATAAGTGTTTAATAGTGATTGATTTGTAAACATACCCAATTTCTTTCCCCCACCACACATTTGTATAAATGTGACCCCACCTATGACCACCTTCGTGTGTTCGGATGTTTATGCTACCCTTTAACTCCCTCCACTACCATTCACAAGCTTGCCAACCGTTCCAAACCTTGTGTCTTTATCGGTTACCCGCCTAATCATCGCGGTTACCGGTGCTTAGATCTCACCACAAATTCCATCTTCGTCTCTTGACATGTCCAATTCGAGAGACAATCTTTCCCCTACTCCACCACACTACCTACCCAACCACCTCTTATGACTTTCTCTCCAACGGGCTTAACCCAATCTATGGGATCACATTAGCCCGTCAACCACTCCCACTACACGGCCCACTCCACCCACGCCAGCCCATCCCGAACCAAACTCAGCCCACACCCACTCCCTACTCGCACTTACTCCCGTCCCCCAGGCTAGTCCAGCCCAATACAACCCAACCCGCTGTCCCAATGCCCACATCCCCCACCGGGCTTCCCCAACCATCCTCCTTCTCCTTCACGTACAGCCCAACCAAACCCGGCCCACATCTCACGGCCACCTCCCCATGCCACTACCCTACCAGCTGACTCACCTTCCCAATTTGCCCCTACGGCCCAACCAGCTGACCCGTCTTCCCAGGCCCACCAGCAACCCCACTCTCAACCACCGACCCGTACCATGCGCACTCGTGCCATGGACGACATTACCAAACCCAAAGCATCATTTTAACCTTCACACCTCCACCATTGTGCCTATTCCCAAATCCCCACAGGTTGCCTTGTCATCACCTGAATGGCTCAATGCCATGACCAATGAGTTTAGTGCACTTATTAAAAATGAGACTTGGGAGTTGGTTCCTCGTCAACCTGACATGAATATTATTCGGTGTATGTGGCTCTTTAAACATAAGTTTCAGTCAAATGGTAGCCTGGAAAGATATAACGCTCGACTGGTTTGTGATGCACAGGTAACGCGATGATTAGGCGGGTAACCGATAAAGACAGAAGGTTTGGAACGGTTGGTAAGCTTGTGAATGGTAGTGGAGGGAGTTAAAGGGGTAGTAATAAACACACCCGAACACGCGAAGGTGGTCATAGGTGGGGACACATTTATACAAATTATTCCCCCAACATCTTGTTTTAATAATCTTTCTTTCTTCTGCAACATCTTGTTAACCTAATTATTTTAGGTTTAAACGCTCTTCATCACATAAAATCAAAAGTAATTCACAATGATAATGAACGTTTATACATTTTTTCTTCATGTTTTACGATCATTAAATTATACATGCTCTGTTTTATCTTTTTTTGAATGAATCTCTATAATCGGTTTTAGTTTCGTGTATTTGATTGTCTGTTCTTCATTGAAGTTCAGCAAAATCGTCGAAAAGGAAGTTTCAATTTACTGGATATTCGTTAAAAATTTTCAATCGAATATTGAAAATAATTAATCGAAC